>JAUTBS010104936.1:0-12815 GCA_032361285.1 Aequorea victoria | reverse complement strand
CTATTAAGCATCATACAAGTTGGGCTAATGAGCCTTAAGTTTAGAATTTAATGATGTTTTTCTAAACATGTGTGGGTCGGTGGGTCAGGTTGTAAGTTGTTAAGCTTTTGGGGCCGTTGGGCCGAATATGATTCTTATCATGATATCTTGTGGGGCCGTTAGGCCGGTTATACATGAGTGTGTGCATGTTTCATCATGAGAATGAGATGGGCCGTAGGGCCAAGTTTTGAAATGCTTTTATGCTATGAGGTTTGACAGTAGGCCGTATATGGTAAAAAGATCTAAAGAACAAGATTAAATCTCTTTGGGTGGTCGTTGGACCGTGTGTATACAAAAGATATGAAGATTTTTGATGAAACCGTATGGGTTGGCTAGTAAGCCTAATCATGAGTGTTTTCTCATGCATGAGTTGTTTCATATACGTATGTATGGTTGTTTCAGTACTAAAACATGTATTATCATACTCTTCTATTGTATGCTTTTAATTATGATGTTAAGTCTACTCTCCTATAAGTTTTGTGATTGCAGATTATACAAGTTGGGGTAGATGTCGGTCCATAGTGCCAAGTGGAGTTTTTAGTTGAAGGACGAAGACCTTTGTTGTGTAGTCTAATTTTGGAATGTTATGAGATGTAGATGATTATTCTTTTGGTTGTTCCTGTATGTGGGATTGTGTATCTTGTACTTGATAGAGTATCATCTTTCGTATGGACGTGTACTTTTATAACACCTTGTTTGGTTGGAGCTTAATGGATGATTTTTAATTTAAAGGATGATATGTTATATAAGTCTGTATTAGGAGAGATGATGTAGCACCACTCCGAGTAAGATTAATTATCCTCTGGGGAGTGGTGTGTTACATTTTGGTATCAGAGCTTAAGGAGATAGGTTTTGTAGACATGGTTGAGTCTGGCACTAGGTGGACCATAGGTTATGTGGGATAAGTGGTTAAGAGTAGGGTGATAGTTAGGGATGTCTTGCCTTAAGTCTTCGGACGTCTAGTTGATCAACTTGAAAATCTGATTGGAAACGCGTTAGCACCGACGTTGGTTCTAATTAGAAGTCTAAGTATATCGATCAGATTGGAAGGATGCCCGTAGCGATCCAAGTAGGTGGTGGAGAAGGTGCTATAAATAGATGAATCGTGGTTGTGTGCTGGGAGAATAATCCTAGTGATGGTGGTCAGGTTGAGAAAAAGGTTTTATATGGAAGTATGGATCTTGATTATGGTGGTTATGGTGATGACCCTAATATTTCGGATGAGTTTGAGAACTCGTGATGAAAGTTGTAAGTATTTGAAACTTTGTTCCAAGTGTGTTGTTGATGTGTGAAAGATAATCCTAAGGGATGGTATGAGCTTGAGAGCTCGAGAAAGAGGACATAATGAATGGATCTTCGGTTTGAGATTATGGCTCCGGTAGTGGAAAAATAGTCCTAGCGAGCGAGGCGAACCCTTTTGTTGGATGGAAAATTTTGGTGGATATAATTACCGATTTGAAAGTAAATAAGCTGTAACTTTGGAAATGTTGTTCCCATTGGGTTAAGTGAGCCAGTTTGAACAAGAGGTTTGTGTTAGTGTTTGGACCTTAGTTCAAGATGCACATGTTGGTGCACGTTTTTGGTATGATCATGACGGATGTGTTGGAAATGGGTTGACATGTAGACCTTTCATGGTCGGGTTGGATGAGGAAGTTTATCCTCGTTGAGGTAGAAATAGTTTAACCTTGAAAGTAAAAGGGAGATAAGTGATAAGATAGAATCTCTGAAAAAATGGTGGGTGTTGTACTATAATATGTAAACATTATATGTGCCTTGCACCAGATGATTGCTAAGGTCTCATATTAGAGATGGTGTTCTTACATGTTTTATGTTAATCATAAAGGAGCTCTAAAGTTTGAGCTAGCGTTTGAACCTGGAAGTAATAACAATTTTCGTTCCTTATGAAGAGAATGGAGAATTTTGAGGAAATGTCTTATACCTCATAACAACAAGATGGGATTGAACAGGGAGTACGCCAGCAAGCTGGACAATTGGATCAGACCGCGAAGATGCTAGAGGCTATCTCCCGACTTACAGAAGCAAACACTAGGATGCTTGGTATGCAAGTGGGAATGAGTGATAAGTCACGAACTAAGCATTCAGAGATCTTGGAGCTAAGAAGTTTTGTGAGACACCTGATCCCGCTGTTCGCTCTCGAAAGAGGTTTCTACAAATAAAATTAATAACCTAACTTATCCTTTATTTGAGTGGAATAGTAGTAAGTAAGGTGTCGGTCCACAGGGATATGGAAGCTGAGTTGATAAAGTTCTTTTGATTAATTATTACAATATTTCTGAAAATAATTTTTGATTTATTTTAGAAATAAACTAAATAAAGATTAAACTAAATAAATAAAGATAAATGGGGAGAAGACTTAGGGTTTTGAATCCACTCTAAATTAATAGTACTGATTTATATATTTATTAAGAAATTATTATTTGAATCTATTTTGATTCGTTAGGTTACAAGCACTAACGAGATCATCAAGAATATTATTATAATTAAGATCCGGCATAAAATATCTTAACTAAGTATGAATCGTCTTTGACAAAATCTTAGCATGACACGTCTTCGCCTTAGCATACTCTATCTCATATCTTTAATTATAATATAATAATAATAATATTATATAACAATGTATTTGCAATCACAGAGAACAAACACATATTGTTGAAAAATTCGTTTATTAAAAGTTTAGATTAAATCCAAGAACATGAAAGTTGTACAAATACAGATTCAAATAATAAATTCTGAAAGAAATACATAAATCTAAATTTCATTTTTTTAGAGCATCTCTTCCCTAAGAAGGAGAAGCCTAGCCACTCACTGAGAATTTTTCAGAGAATTCTCCTTGAAACCTTTCCAGTGTCTTTTCCCAAAATCCTCTCTAGCCCTCTGCTCTTTATCCTCAATCCCTCCTCATTTATTTCCTTCCAATACATACGTATATATAGAAAATTAAATTTCAAAAACTCTCCAAAAAATGAATTCTGTGACCAACCACCAGTCAAACCAAATAGTCCCACCAACTAGTCAAATCAACCAGTCAATCCAAAATAAAAATCAACTAATGCTTCTCACAAGATTCGAACCATAGACCTCAGGTATAGAATTCATCACTAAACAACTTGGACTACGCAACTTCTTGACTTCAAAGCTCTTCATTAATATTATAACTGCAGTTTCAAGCATCTTGTTGCTCTTTTACTTTGTTGTGGTTTCATTCATTCTCGAGTACCTGAAATTATTAAAAGTACTAAAAGTACATAAGTAAAATAAATAAATGAACTAACTAGTATATTTTAAAGAGCTAAAAGGTGTCTATTTTGACACCTATCAGGTATGGATACAATCTAGGTTATGGGGGTGGATTCACATGGTTAGGCAAATGGTTGGTGGTTACATTAGGTTTAACAATTGTTGGGGGTGAAATTACTTTGTTGTCAATGAGGTCTTGGATTTCATGCTGAAGCCTCAGTGTAAAACTCGATAATTTATTAACAAACTATTAAATCAAAATAATTAATAAAGAAGAATTTAATTAAATAAATTAATAAAATATTTTGAAATTTTAATAACTATAAGAAAGGAATGATAACAAAAGAAAGAATAAACAAATAAGGAAGTAAGAAATCTACTGGAAATTAAAATAGGAAGAAACCTGGTAAAAGATAAATGATGAGGTGGTAACAGTAAGATAATACCAAGTTTAACAAACGGTTATCTCGTAGAAATAGAAAGAGAAAATTGTAGAGAGAATTGTGGGATTTGTTAGCTATCGAGATCTCTGAGGATCAGTCATTCCTTTATAAACGAGATATCCTTTTCCCCAAATCTCACATTCATATCAGTCTTCTTCTCCGCGATCCATCTCTCTCGGTCATCCCCTTGTTACAGCACCACCCTCCTATCACCAACGCTAACCACCAGCGTTGTAGCACCACAAACCACCAGCGATTCCTTCTTCATCGACGTCACAACCAGTCACCGGTGCAATCGTCGTCATCTACAGCTTTCTTCTACTTCTCTGGTTCGTCCCTCTCACTCTCTATTTTACGGTTATACAAACAACGTATATATATACATATCACCATTGTTATATATATCTAATTAATCCTCTATTAAAGATCTAATCTTTAATTGCTTCAAACAAATATAAATATATAAATACATCAAATACACAAGCGAAATGTAAAAGAGATCCAGATAAATATATATTGATGTATATATAAGATATTATATGACTGATGCATATATATGATAACAGAAAATTCATGAATAAAAATACATTATATATGTAGTAAATATGTATATATATCAATTCAATTATATGAGAAAATAAATATAATTAATAATATTGAACAAAGAAAGAAAGAAAGATCCCTAAAGTTCTAAGATTTCACACTGTGAAGTCTCTGGTTTGTGCCTTTCGGTTGACACACCTTGTGGTTGTATCGACTCAAATTCCTTAAAGTTTGGTTTCTTCAATTGTGTGTCGGCTCACGTGGAAGTTGAGTCGACTCATGATGGTGAGGTCTCGACTTCTTCTCAGACCTTTGCTTGTGTTGACTCATGAGCCGTTTGTGTCGACTCATGACCGCTGATGTAGGACTTGGGTCGACATATTGCCTTCGCTGTGTCGACTCATGGTGGCCTTTGTTACCTTTGCACCAAGAATTCTCTTTATTGTGTCGACCCACAGAACTTTTGTGTCGACTCAAAATATTAAAATTTTCTAAAACCTTTCTGTATCAATTCTAAAGCTAAGGCCTTATTTGGGTAGCATTTTAATGACTATTTAAATCGATTAATGATTAACTTAACACCTGAAACAAACTTTGAAATTTATAAACAGGTGGAGGTTTTATTTGGTAATTAAAATCCGATTGAATTAGCATCAGTTATTGATTATGATCTATTACATTGTATAAACCAGGGTGACGTGTGCCCCTTACATTGCTATTGTCGTTGCATTTGGAGCTTTCATTGAACTTCAGGTGAGTGGTCTGACATGCTACGTATTTTAAACAAAATTCCCGTATTTTCAAAGTTATTTTAGAAAAGAAATGTATTATTTTCTAAATTCTTTTAACTATACTGTTATGATATTCTCTTATAAAAATTTATGGTACAAATGTTTTACTCTGTATGATATACAAAGTTTGATACTTATATGCATGGTGTGATTATGAGATGTTCTTGAAAAATGATGAAAGTCTAGGGAAAAGCCCTCTACGGAGGTGACTTTGGTCGCTAGAAAAAAGACCTGATTTAAATCTCGTCGTGACTCTAGTTGCTCAATGAAGTAAGGGACAGTCCGGGTGCGTCCGGTGACCTTAACCAAATCGTCTTAGGAAACAAACCCAGGTGCTAACCTATGGTGACTCTTTGTTCGATGTTGGATTGTAAAACCGGATATAATTTTTTTTTATAAAATGAATTATTAAATATAGAAATAATAAATTAATTAAACTATAATAAACTAACTAATTAAGAATATAACTAAATAAAATAAAAGTAATAAAAAAATTATGAAATATTTTATAATAAAATAAAAGTTATTATGTTATTAGTGATTAAATAAGGAAAGAAGGATAAAACAAAAAGGAAATTCAAAAAAAGGGAAACCAGTGATGACTGTGATACAGCTGGCTCCCCATAAGGGATAGTTTTTATTAATAGGAAGATAGCATCCGAGGGAGGGAATCAGGGAAACCTGTTCCTGATTTTCTGCCTTCCATCCCTTTAAAAAGGGAGTCCTCCTCTCAGGAGGACCCATCCCTCTCAATTCTCTCTATCATCTCCTCTGCGATCCCTCTTCTCTATCGGTAATCCTCCCTCTCGGCTCCCTGTGTCAGTAGCCTCCACTGCTACCAGCGTAGACAATCACCACGATCATTGGCGTTGCCACCATGAGCACTACCATCATCGTCGTCATCATCACCTTAGTGGTGATTTTTGGCTCGTCCTCTCCCCTGGTTATGTTAGATATATATGTATGGGTTATATATGTATGTATATTACATAGTTATTAGTTGTTCTCCATTTAAAGGTTAATCTATCAAGCATATAAATAAATATGAAAATACCATGTTTAAACATATGAAAAAACAGAGGAGTAAGCATGATGTATACAATAAAATATATATATATATATATATATAACAGTATATATATGCATATACATAACAGTGAGGTGTATAAACAATTGAATCTATGTATCAAAATATCATGCAATCGGCCATGAAAAATATGTTATACCTCTCAAGAATATCATAGAATATATTAGAAAAATAAACCATGAAGAAAGATGGAAGAAAGACCCAGAAATCTAGAAGTTTCAGCGCCATTAATGGCTGCTCTGAAGCTTTGGGTCGACTCACCATGTGGTTGAGTCGACTTAGGTTCTTTAGAGACTTGGTCCTTCACCTCTGGGTCGACTCACATTAAGAGTGGGGTCAACTCATGGAAGAAAGGTCTCAGTTTCCCCTTGGCCCGAGACCTGATGTCAACTCATGAGCCTTTGAGTCGACACATGGTCTCTGCTATGACCTTAGGTTGACTCATTGTCCCTAAGAGTCGCCTCACGTGTGCCCTTGGTCCACTGTTGCATCAACCCATACTGTTTGGGCCGACTCATTCCCTTTTGAGTCGACTCACACATGCTTTTGGTCGACTAGTGTATCAACCTTCCAGCTTTAAGTCGACTCAAGAATAGTTTGAGTCGACTCACTCGTGCCTTTTATGCCTATACCATGACCTGCCTTGGATCGACACACAAACTTGGTTGCATTGACCCTAAGCCCTCTATTGGGACTTGGGTCAACTCACGAGCCTTGTGAGTCGACTCACAGTGGCCTGTTATACAAAGTACAGAGACCTCATTACTTTGAGTCGACACACAGCCTTGCTGTGTCGACTTACGAGTAGTCAGTGACTCTGTTGAGTCGACTCAGTGACCATTTGAGTCGACTCATACACCGAAAAAATATTGAAAAATATTTTGAAATTAATTCTAATTGTTTAGGCTCTATTTGGGCATCAGTTTAAGGATAACTAAAAAGTAATTAAAGATTAATTTAACACCAGAACTAAGGATTAAAACTTATAAAAATGGGAAAGGGTCTGTTTAGTTGATTAATTCAGTTTATTAGCTTTGCATATTGATTATGATTATTGCATTATATATCAGGGTGACGTGTGAACAGTAGATTGCCTTGCTATTTCTTTTAAGCTTGCATTGAATATTAGGTGAGTGGATTTACATACTATATACTTTCAATAAAATCACTGTATTTCCCAAATTATGTTAAAAAGGAAAAATACATAGGTTTTAAATTCTTTCAATGATATTGTATGATATAAACTTGCAAATTTATGGTACAAATATTTTATAAGTTTTCCTATATATATGGTGCGATTATGAGATGATTCTTTGAAATGAAATGTCCAGGAGAAAGCCCTCTATGGAGGTGACCTTAGCCAACTAGGGAACAGACCCAGTCTGAATCTCATGGTGACTTTAGTTGACTCAACGATTTAAGGGACACCTCAGGTGTATCTAGTGACCTTAACCGGGGATCGTTTAGGGAATAAACTCTTGCGCCAACTTACGGTGACTCTATTACTATATTGGATCCAATGGGTCAAGCCGTCCCGAGTTATATATGTGGCATTGTATGCACAGGTTGTTCCTGTGGCATTTGATTTGATTTCTTTCACTCTATGATGAGTATATCGCTATACCATTATTATTATTATGATACAGACCTATATTGTCTGATATTTGAGGACACCACTGTTGTCCAGTTGAGATTATGGTGACTCGCACTGATGACGAGACCATATGGAAAAAGATATATTTTGCAATGAAAATGGATATTTGAAATCATGGTGACTCGTATTAATAACGAGGCCATATGAAAAAGATATATATTTTCAACAGGTGAAAATGATGGGTTATGTGTTTGATATTATTGTATATATCATGCCATGATTATATTGATGTACAAAGATATTTGAATCCCTTGTTTCGAATTGTATTCTATTATGCATGTTTTCATTCACCAACTTTAACTGATGTTGTACTATAATATTTTCAGGTAATCAAGGAAGAAGCTAGATGATGGACTCGATAGCTTCAGTGAATCCAGAATAAGACCTCTAGGACATGCATATTTTGCTTTCGTATTTGAATAAAGAATTATTGTCATTATTATTGGAATAAAGGATATTATTGAAACATTACGAGTTGTTAACTCATTTTGATTATATTAGATTTTGATTGATTAAATCATTGGTATTAAGATCTTTTAGCATATTGTTAGCTAAATATTATTTATGGCGTACTTGGTTCATTGGGCTAAGGTCCAATATCCATGGTCGGTCGCCTTTTCCAAATTGGGGTGTGACAAGTTTGGTATCAGAGCAAAATTTTAAAATATGGCATCATGTCATTAGTAGAGGTCTGGATCTCTAGAGTTCTATGTTGTGAGTATTTGATAGTTGATTAATGAAACATTATCTTATACGTTCTTTTTCTACATTAACTATTAGTGAGATGGCTCGCCCGAGACATAATGTGAATTCTAGGTATGCAACTACGGGGGAGACACAAGCAGAGCATACCCCTGACACTACTCCTGAAGTTACAGAAACTCCAGTAGCTCCAGTAGCCCCAGCTATTCGAGTAGCACCAACAGTTCCAGAAGCCCCAGCTACCTCAATTGATGAGGGAGCTCTTCAGGCTCTCCAAGCCTTAGTGAGCATAATTGCTAGGCCACAAGCTCAACCAAGAGTGGTTAGCACGAATAGACCGATGAGCTTGGATAAAGGCTTAGTATTTGAGAAGTTCTTGAAGGCACACCCTTCGACCTTCAAGGGGCAACTAATCCTAATGATACAGAAACATGGAAGTTACGCATAGAGAAGATCTTTGAACGGTTGGGTTGCTCAAATGAACATAAAGTGTCATTGGCAACCTACGTGTTTAAAGAACAAACTGAACATTGGTGGGGCACAGTGAAGCACTAGTATGAAGGGAGAGAATGTGAACTCGTCTTGACAAAGTTCCTGGCATTATTGAACGATAAGTACTACCCAGTAGCGATAAAGAAGTAGAAACAAGTTGAGTTCCTGATGCTAGAACAAAAGGGTATGACAGTGGCAGAATACGAGGCCAAGTTTGTTGAGTTATCTCGATTCGCACCATAGTATGTCGCTGAAGAAGAAGACAAAGTAGTGTTATTTGAGAGAGGTCTACGCCCGGCTATTCGTAGTAGAGTTTTACTGTTTGAAGTGAAGACTTTGACAGAGTTGGTGACCAAGGCCCTTTTAGCAGAAAAGAGTCTGGATGATTCACAAAAAAGTAAGGAGCTACAACCCAAGAGGTTCAGAGACTTGAAGCCAATAGGGAATAATTGTGGAGGCAATAACCCAGCCAAGAAGGCTTATACGCTAAATCAGCCTCAGACCCAGGCTAATGGGAATTCAGGACAACTGACCTGGAATCCATGCAACCAATGTGGAAAGGTCCATTCTCATGGGCATTTTTGTGATGGTACATTAAAGACATGCTACAATTGTGGTAAAATAGGACACATGTCCTCTTATTGCAGAAATAAAGGAATGGGAGGAGAACAGGCTCAGCAGTCTTTTTAGAATCAGAAACAACCTAAACACAAAAATGAGCCAGCTCAAGGCTAGTATAATCGACCAGGAGAACAGAGGCAGCCTACAGTCAATAGGACACAAAGTCAAGGTGCAGTTACTCAGGGGCATATTTTTTCTCTTACTCGTAAAGAGACAGAAGCTTTATCATCTGTGGTGCAAGATACTATCATCATTTCATATGTACCTGCTAGAACTCTTATAGATTCTGGTTCTATGCATTCTGTTGCTTCACTTGAGTTATTGCATTGTCTATCTGCTATGGTAGAACCTTTAGATATTTACCTCTCTGTGTTCACTACTGTTGGGGACATAGTTTTTCTACACGAGATATGTCGTTTTGGTATAGTGGAGTTGGATGATAAGATACTGCCAGTATATCTTATATCTCTAGCCATTCGTGACTTTTATGTTATCTTGGGCATAGATTGGCTTTTCAAATATCATGTGACCGTTGATTGTTATTACAAGTGGATAGTTTTCAACATACCAGGGCAACCTAAGTTCTTCTTTTATGGAGACGTGAGGTTAGCTGCCCTTCATGCAAATCGAACGTTGAGAAAGAGTTGTGAAGGCCTTTTGGGTGGTGTTGTGGGCCCCAAAGTGCCAATGATGGAGTTTGATGAGTTTTCTATTTTAAGGGAATTCCCAAATGTCTTCCCCGAGGATTTACCTGGTATTCCTCCGCATCGTCAGATTGAGTTCATGATCGATCTTCTTCCTGGCACTACGCCTATCTTTAAGGCACTATACAGGATGGCACCCTTGGAGCTAAGGGAGTTGCAGGCACAGTTGCAAGAGTTGTTAGATAAGGGTTTTGTTAGACCCAGTGTTTCACCATGGAGAGCTCCGGTTTTGTTTGTGAAGAAAAATGATGGTTCTATATGGCTTTACATTGACTATAGGAAGTTGAATAAAGTCACTGTCAAGAATAGGTACCCACTTTCACGCATTGATGACTTGTTCGATCAGTGGCAAGGTGCTCAAGTGTTCTCCAAGATTGACTTGTGGTCTGATTATCACCAAATAAAAGTCAAGGAGGCAGACATTTCGAAGATAGCTTCCAAAACTCGATATGGTCACTATGAGTTCTTGGTTATGCCTTTTTGTTTGACCAATACCCCGACCACATTCATAGATTTGATGAATCGGGTTTTCAAACCACAGTTAGATCATTTTGTAGTAGTATTCATTGATGATATTTTGATCTAGTCTAAAAGCAAGGAGAAGCATAAGGAGCATTTACAGGAGATCTTTCAGACCCTCAGAGAGAAGAAGTTGTATGCCAAGTTCAGCAAGTGCAAATTCTGGCTGGGCAGTGTATATTTTCTTGGTCAGTAAGGATGGAGTATCTATGCACAACAACAAGATTAAGGCGATTGTTGACTGGCCGCGACCAACGTTAGTGACTGAGATACGTAGTTTCTTAGAATTAGTGGGCTATTATCGATGGTTTATGGAAGGATTTTCTCGTATTGCCCTACCGCTTATCAGCCTTACTCGAAAAGGGGTGAAGTATGAATGGACGGATAAATGTGAGCGTAGTTTTCAGGAGTTTAAACAAAGGTTGACTTTGGCACCAATTCTTTTAGTTCAAACGGAGGGTGGAAATTTTGTGATATACAATGATGCATCTCACCAAGGGTTGGGCTGTGTTGTGATGCAGCACGAAAAGGTGATATCATATGCTTTACGCCAGTTGAAAGTTCATGAGAAGAACTACCCCACGCATGATCTAGAGTTGGCAACCATTATTTTCGCACTGAAGATATGACGGCACTACTTATATGGAGAATCGTGTGAGATCTACACTGACCATAAGAGTTTGAAGTATATCTTCACTCAGATGGTTTTTAATGATAAATCAAGAAAATTAAAAATCTTCAAGGTACTAGTCCGTCGTCACTAGAGATAATGGCTCGGGAGCTAGGGTACGAGAAGGAAAGGAGTTATGCATCCCGTTCACCCGACCAAAGGTCGGCCTCTATTCATCACTTCTTTGTTCTTGTCTTAAATTTTTTAAAAGTAACATACATAGAATGGGGGTTAAGGAGAAATCAATCAAAACCAACAATGAAGAAAAATCCTAACCTAAATATAGAAGGCTTTCTAAGCATATTACATTTAATCACTTAGAAAATGGGAGATGGCATCACAAAATAGTTTAAGATTATATACATATGTGTTTATATAGTGGCATGCTGGTAACAAAAAAACACATTAAATGCCACTAGAAAAGTACTGGGATTCGGGGAGGTGGCACACGCCACTTGTCAACCTGGCGCACGCCGCCTTACATGGTGCGCGCTATCACTGGATCCCCTTACATGGCGCACACTACTATGAAAAAATGCGCACGTCACATTTGAAGACCAAGAAAGCTGCAGTTTTGATGAAAACAGTGTGCGCATGTATATAGTGTTTTAAAATAGAAAGAAAACATGAAGCAAGACATTTTAGATAGAACTTTTTATAGAGGATAACCTAAGATTCTATCCTATATTTCATGCATTTAGTGTTGATCATGAAAAATTGGAAAAATCTAACTAATAGACATGGAATACTAAAATAAAGACAACATCTATATAATAAATTAGAGCAATTGATGGGACATTTGTCCTACATGTTAATTTTAATGGTTGAGATCTTTTTAATCTAATGGTTGAAAAAACTAGAGAAAGTGAGATGAGAGAAAAAAAATAAGTGAGTTCCATATTTAATTGAAGTTTAATAAATAATTTTAAACATATTTTTTTTTAATTTTAATATTTTAAAATTATTTATCAATAAACTATTTTACACAAAAATTATCGATATATTAATTTTCACAAAAAATAAAATATTATCATATATAAGATAATTAAAAGTTTAGAAAATTAATTTTTGGGTTTTCAACCATCTATATAATAAATTAAAGCAATTTATGGGACATTTGTCCTATGTGTTAATTTGAATGGTTGAGATCTTTTTAATCTCATGGTTAAAAATAGTAGAGAGAGTGAGATGAGAGAAAAAAAATAAGTGGGTTCCACATTT
Source organism: Aequorea victoria (assembly GCA_032361285.1). Taxonomy (NCBI): domain Eukaryota; kingdom Metazoa; phylum Cnidaria; class Hydrozoa; order Leptothecata; family Aequoreidae; genus Aequorea; species Aequorea victoria. Next base: position 71 of record JAUTBS010104936.1, on the reverse strand, counting down.
AATTGAAGTTTCATAAACAATTTTAAACATATTTGTTTTTCTTTCTTTTAATATTTTATAATTAATTATCA
>JAUTBS010104825.1:0-12815 GCA_032361285.1 Aequorea victoria | reverse complement strand
TCTCCAACCTGGATTGTAAGTGTTGGAGAAAGGGTCGTTTCCTGTTCTATTGAAACCCTGAGTCGTGTTGACCTGTTTTTGAACAAACTCTGGAAATTATGTGGCCAAATGGCATTCATTAACAACATAAGCTAGACTGGAGCATAGAGCACATGACTTTGGAAACACAGGACTTTGAGAAGATTAGGGAGGAAGAACCTGGCCTATAGACAATAGGCTATCCAACTTACGAGCTAAGGAACCAACTTTAAGAGAAAGATCAGTGGACTTATCAATCTCATATAGTTTTCCTTGTTTGAGTGTGTTTGGTGGTGCACTCCTCTCACCTCTAGAAGCAGAGGTATGATGTTGAGAATTCTCGCTGAGATTTTCAAAAAGTTCCCACGCCTCGTGTTCATTTTTGAGCATAAATGTTCCTCCACAGGAAGCATCGATCATTTGACAGTTTTGAGATGACAAACCGTCGTAGAAACATTGGACTAACTGCCACCTAGGTATTGCATGATGCGGACATTTGCGAATGAGGTCTTTAAGCCTTTTTCATATTTCATAAAATTGCTCACCATCCACCTATAAGAAACTAGTGATGGTTCGCCGAATTTGATTGGTCTAACCTATAGGGAAGTACTTCTTGAGAAATTCTTGTTGTAATTGTGACCATGTGGTGATTACAACATTCTCTAAAGAGTTAAGCCAGTATTTAGCTTTATCTTTGAGAGAAAAAAGAAATAAGCGCACCCTAAGGGCGTCATCCAAAAAATTATGAATTTTTACGGTCGAACAGACTTCTAAAAATTCATCAAGATGTTTGTAGGGATCCTCATTGGTCAAGCTGTAAAATGATGGCAACATTTGAATGGTGCTAGACTTTAATTCATAATGAGTTGCTGCAACATCGGGGACTCAGATGCAAGTTGGGGAGGTATATGCTGAGGGAGTAAAATGATCCCTAAGAGGTCGGATGCGCTGGGCCGTTAGATCCATTGGAGCTTGTGGTTCTCTGTGCATTTTCTCGGCCATTGGAATTGGTTTAGTGAATTTGGAAGAACGAGACAATGCTCTATTAGCTCGACAGGTTTGTTCTATTTCTGGATCGACTGAAGCTAAGTCAGGTTTATGAGAACGTCGACCATGCATGTACAAGTGAATAAAGTGAAATATAAAGAAAAATATAAACAGTTAGGTGATACAACCATCCATAAAAGAAAATTAAACAGGACTGGAAAGAAAATTGAACAGAAATATAACTAAAAAAAAAGAGAAAACTAACAGAAATATAACTAAACAAAAATAAAAAGAAAACTAAACAGAATTGAAAAATAATTAACAGAAATACAACTAAACAGAAATAAGAACTGTTAGGCGGTACAACCGTCCATAAAAGTAAAAAAAATTAATAAAGAGAGGCGGTAGAACTGACCATGAATAAGTAATTTATTTTTATTTTTATATTTTTATATTTTGTTTGTCAGGCGGTACAACCGTCCTTGTTATGATTATTTTTATTTTTATTTTTTATATTTTTTTATTATTTTTTTTATATTTTTGTCAAGGGTGATTTTAAGTCCTTAGAAAGAATTTGTCCACCAAATGTGTCAATGTATGTATCCGGAATTCACAACCTCCACCAGGGTGTTCTTTTGTAAAGGATGATCTGCACTAAAGATAAAAGATTAAACTTCAAAGAAAGTCCTATTTTAAGAAATATAATAATAAGCAATCTGAAAAACTTTTCAACCGTGCTTTAATATCTCGGCAACGGCGTCAAAATTTGTTCGCTCTCGAAATAGGTTTCTACAAATGACATAAATAACCTAACTTATCCTCTATTCGAGTGGAATAGTAGTAAGTAGTGTGTCGGTCCACAGTGATATGAATGCTGAGTTCATAAAGTTCTTTTAATTAATTATTACAATAATTCTGAAAATAATTTTTTCATTTGTTTTAGAAATAAGCTAAATAAAGTTTAAACTAAGTAAATGAGGATAAATAGTGAGAAGACTTAGGATTTTAAATCCACTCTAAACTAATAGCACTGATTTATATATTTATTAAGGAATTATTATTTGAATTTATTTTGATTCGTTAGGCTACAAGCACTAACGAGATCATCAAGAATATTATTATAATTAAGATCCGGCATAGAATATCTTAACTAAGTACGAATCGTCTTTGACAAAGTCTTAGCACGACTCGTCTTCGTCTTAGCATACTCTATCTCAAATCTTTAATTATAATACAATAATAATATTGTATAACAATGTATTTGCAATCACAGAGAACAAATACATATTGTTGAAAAATTCGTTTATTAAAAGCTTGGATTAAATCCAAGAACATGAAAGTTATACAAATACAGATTCAAATAATAAATTCTGAAAGAAATACATAAATCTAAATTTTACTTTTTTAGAGCTTCATCTCCTCCCTAAGAAGGAGAAGCCTAGCCACTCATGGAGAACAGACTCATGGCCCTCTGCTATTTCTCCTCAATTCCTCCTTCTCTTTTCCTTCCAATACATACGGATATATATAGAAAACCAAATTTCAAACAAAACGAATTCTCTACAGTCCAACCATCAGTCAAACCAACCAGCCTTCACCAACCAGTCTCACCAACCAGTCAAACCAAAAAAAATGAACTAATGCTTCTAATAAAATTCGAACCATAGACCTCAGGTATAGAATTCACCACTGAACCGCTTGGACTATGTAACTTCTTCACTTCATAGCTCTTCATTAATATTATAACTGCAGTTTTCAGTATTTTGTTGCTCTTTTACTCCGTTGTGGTTCCATTCATTTTCGAGTACCTGAAATTATTAAAAATGCTAAAAGTACATAAGTAAATAAATAAATGAACTAACTAGTATATTTTAAAGGGCTAAAAGGTGTCGATTTAGACACTTATCAACGGATAAGCCTAGCTGTGCTCGCACCCCTTTTTTTGCCGTTGAGATAAAAATCTCATCGAATAAGCTGGGCTCCTACCGCACCCCCATTATTCTTTTTCTTGCCGTAAAGATTCAGAGTCTCGAAGGATAAGTCGGGCTCCTCTCGCACCTTTATTTTGTTTCTTGCCGTAGAGATAAGTCTCAACGGATAAGTCGGGCTACTCTCGCACCTTTATTTTTCTTCTTGTCGTAGAGATTCAGAGTCTCGACGGATAAGTCGGGCTCCTCTCGCACCCTTTCTTTTATTTTTGGCCATATAGAGATAAGTCTCGACGGATAAGCTGGGCTTCTCTCGCACCTTTATTTTGTTTCTTGCCATGAAGATTCAGAGTCTCGAGGGATAAATTAGGTTTCTCTCGCACCTTTATTTTGTTTTTTTTTTGTCGTAGAGACGAAAGTCTCAATGGATAAGTCGAGTTGTGCTCGCACCCCTTTGCCGTCATGAGATCCAGAATCTTAACTGATAAGTCGTGCTTCTCCCGCACCCCATTTGCTGTCATGAGATCCAGAATCTCAACGAATAAGCCGGGTTTCTCCCGCACTCCCTTTGTCATCATAAGATCCAGAATATCAACGGATAAACCGAGTTGTGCTCGCACCCATTTTTCGTTTGAGATCTAGCATCTCATCGGATAAGCCAAGCTTCTCCCACATCTTTTTCTTTTTTCATTCTCTGAGATTTTTGGGAATCCTGAAGCGTTGAGGCAGTTCCAACGCTCTTCTAAGCCGTGTTCTTTTCCCGCGACCTCCTCTTAGGCCTAGAGATCAAGAATCTCGACGTTTCCTTTTTCGTTTAAGCCGAGTTTTATCACCCGCACTCCGTGTTTCTCTCGCTCGAGATTTTTTGAAGAAATCTCGAGTTCCTTTATCGTCGAGCTGAGGCTCCACATATTTCTTTTTTCGTTTAAGCCGGGTTTCATTACCTGCACCCTTTTTGTTCTTTTTCAGGGTTCCTACGTGCTTATTTGCAGGGTCTTGGTCACCCACCTTGTTTTTCGGGGTAGCTTTGTTTGTCTATTTTTGCTCTTCTCGTAAAGTCGTCTTGAGCTATAAACGTCTTACATATGGGATCTAATTCGTGTCCGTCTCTCCTCTATATATCAGGAGTTATCATTACTTCTTCAAGCTCTGACATCATGCCTGTCTGGATTCGGTTGCCAAGTGGATGATTTAAAAGATCAAATCTTGATCCAGAAAGTACAACAATGGCAGGAAATGGCAAGACTAATGCTGCGTTGATTCGAACTCTGTCGGAGATGCAGCGGGCTCTGGAGGGCATGACCCTTACGCTCTAGAATTAGACCCAGGCCCAGGCTCAGTGTCAGGCAGAGTTCTGAGCCCTTCAGTTCAATCAGGTTCCAAGAATTTTACAAGATGAGGTAGTCCATGACCCTATTTGGGAAGAAGATCAGTACAGTGCAGATCCTCCCAAGGATAGACGCACTGCTGTCTTTCCTGATGTTGTTTTACCCGTTGCTGCTGTTCTTATAGATCTGTCCTTAGCTCGAGAGACCCTGCTCTTTGACAAAATTGACAGGTTGGAAAAAGTATTGAGGAAGACCAAAGGGGTCGATGAATATATACTTGACATTGGAGGACTCTGCCTCTTTCTCGATGCCAAGCTGCCCAAAAAATTTAAGATGCTCAACAGAGAAAAATTTGACAGTACCGAGATCCTCAAATTCACCTACGGATGTACGTTGGTACCTTATCCCTCATGGGCATCGACGACCAGTTGAAAACACAACTCTTCCATAGGTCCCTCTCAGGGGCTACTCAATGATGGTTTCTAACTTTAGAAACCACCAGAACCAAAACTTGGGAGGATATTGCTACTGCGTTCGTTGGGCAGTACAATTATAATGTCCAGCTGAATGTAACAATAAGGGAGCTGGAGACCACCAAACAGAACATCAGAAAAACTTTTTTGACTTCTTGACTCGCTGGAGGGGTAAAGCAGAAAAGATGACCAACCGACCTACAAAAAAAGAACTGGGTAGTGAAGAACTTGCAGCTCCAATTTATAAAGTACCTCATCACTCAGTCACTCATGACTTTCAAGCAACTGTTTAATGCAGGAATCCAGATTGAGAATACCCTCCAGACGGAGAGATTGAGAGAACAGAAGCTAGAACAAAAGCAGGCACAAGTCAGTAGAAACCCTAGAGGCCTTATCAGGGTTAGAGCACCTATCCAACCAACCAGGCCAACCAAAATCCGCTCCATAATAACATGCCAAGGGCTGCGGAAGTGAACCTTCTTAACCCTCAGTCAGGGCAGGCTAGACCATCATTTTCTCCCAGACCTTTTCGGAGAGTATTCACTCATCTGAGTGTGCCGCTCTCCATGGTATTCACGAGGTTGATGGAGAAAGGACACCTTAAACCCCTCGATCCAATGCGTATTCCTGATCCACTCCCAGCCAGATACAATCCTAATTTGTACTGTGAATATCATCAAAGTCCTGGGCATGCCATCAACTATTGCATGAAGCTTCTGCACACGATTCAGGACATAATTGATAACAAGGTGATCCCACCCCCAACGGCGACCAAACCTAATGTTACCACCAATCCACTGCTGAATCACATAAATCCACCCCCATTGAATCTAAACCATATCCATACAACTTCACCCTGCTATGATTCCACTATCTACATCTGTCAAGAAGAGGCTGTATGACCAAGTCCACCTCTCATAGAAGAGAATTCTCTATGATCTTTGGATGCAGATGAGACTCTATATGTAGAGAAAAATGACCTAGTAGAGTTGGAGGATGTAGAGAAAATGTTGAAGGAATGGGACAACATGTTGGAAAATGAAGAGGTACACGTTGAGTTTACCTTCTACGACCCAAATGTAGATACCGACAATGATGGCTAGCTCTCTTCAGATGAGTCAGAAAATGAAGGTGCAGTTAATCGAAAGGAAGTGGGAGTTAGAACAACCCCGATGATGATGATCTTTCTACCTCTGGTACCCTACTAGATGATAGTGTAGAACAAGTAGACACGGATAAATTCAAAAAGAAATCAGAGGGGAATCTAAGGAATATGGGATCAGGAACAAGATCCGAATTGGGAACAGAAACAAAAGCAGAGACGGGGACAGCTAGAGAGCCAGACACAGGAGCAGAGACAGGAACACAGATAGAGACAGGATCAGGAGTAGTAACAGGATCAAGAAAAGACTCAGGATCATAACTCGAGAAAGAGTCTAATAGTTAGACTCAAACTGGGTCTAAGAAAATTTGAGAGCCGAACAAGATAGGGAAAGAAGAAGAGAACATGGAGGCCGACAATGTGACAAGAATCGAGCCCACTGATGTCAAAACTACCGAGAAGAGGAATAGGAGCAGAGGCACGCAGAATGCCAACCTAGATATCACATCTAAAGAAAGAGAAGGTATTCTAGACCTTTTCGTTCTCGATGATGATATTTGGGAATACTCATGGACCGATGACAGTTGGAGAGACAAAGACCTGTGGGCGGTGGAAGAAATAAACTGCCAAAAGGCAGAGAAAGAACGAGGCCCGGCCCCAGAAGAAAAGTCAAAAACCGGCACAAACCACCCAGCAACCAGCAAAGGAATAGAGGATGCAGCAGAAGATGATATATGGAGATTAAAAGGACTAGACCTATCCGAAGTAGACATTGCTGCAGATCTATGTGATGGTCTGTGGGATCCCGAAGAAGAGGTCGAGCATTTGACCAGGAGTGAAAGATACTTTAAACCCGCTTACCCGGAGAAAGTGAAAACTAACTAGCTCGCAATAGAAGCCAAAGAAGAAGATAACGCTATACTGAAACAGCTCAAGAAGATTCAGGCTAACCTGAGTATTTGGGGGCTACTAATGACATCCCACAAACATAGGTAAGTCGTGTTGAGGGCTCTAAGCAAAGCCGACATCTCTATTGACACTACTCCTAAACAGCTGGTAGGAATGGTTGCTCCTACTCGGCTGAATAATGTCATTGCTTTTAAGGAAAATGATATGTCCGTCGAAGGACCCCTACACAACAAGCCCTTCCATATAACAACTAAGTGCCTTAGAAAATAGGTATCTGTGGTATTAATCGATAACGGGTCAGCACTGAATGCCTGCTCACTCAGAACTACGCACTATCTCGGGCTAAAAGAGCAGGACTTCACGCCAACTACCCAGGGGGTACTTATGATAGTACCCACAGAAGTGTGTTGGGGGTAGTCAAGTTCGCTGTTACCATAGAACCCACCGAAAGTGAAATAGAATTTCATGTGTTAGATGTGCCGGCCTCCTTCAATCTGTTGTTAGGCTGACCTTGGTTGCATGACCCCAATGTACAAGCAGTTCCATCTACCCTTTATCAAAAGGTCAAAATGATAAGGGATGGGGTTGTCCTAACTATTTTTGGCGAATCGAGCATCCAAACACCTGCCACTAATGGCACCCCTTTGCTTGAAATATAGCACGGGGAAGAAGATCTCACCTTGAGCGATTTGAATTTGATGAGACAGTAGCTATTCAGAACTTGATGACTGGAGAGTAGCTATATTTGAAACCTCAAGCGGTTACAATGATGGGCAAAATGTCTTACTTCTCAGGCCTAGGACTTGGAAGAAGTCAACAAGGTAGAACTGAACTGATACGTGTTCACGGCAATAGCCATACCTTTGGTCTAGGGTACAAGCCCACAGTCCAGGATTTTGCTAAGGAGAAAGTAGAAGCACAGAGGAAGGCATGGGCTAAAAGAAGCAAGATAGAATATCTGGCCCCGCTGCCAGCCTATGGGCCTTTGAATAAGCAGTTTGTAAAGAAAGATGAGACTTTTCCATTCTGTGGATTTTCGAAACCATGGATTGACGAGAGGTCTGGGTAGAAGACACTTGGGCTGGAAATATTCTTTGAACATCATATGACGGATAGCGAGCCTAAAGAAGACGAAGCAGAAGACGAGGGCGTAGTAGAGTAAGTGCGCGAGAAAGACTGGGTCGAGGACCTGGAGGAATTCACGCTGGGGTCGCTCTTCGAGGGAGCAGCTCCAATACACGTAGAAGAAGGCACGGAGGAGATCGCCATGTTGAGCAGCGACGAGCCATTCGACTGCTCCAGCTTAATAACAAACAAGGGTAGCGTTGTAATAGATTATTGGGCTTACGAATACAATATTTTAGATGATGTAGATAGTGAGTCTGAGTCGGACTCGTCTACATCTATAGATTCATAGTCTAGTGGTGAGTCCACTGAGCATCCACCTGTTGGGATGTCTCGGTCTTCTGTTTCAGCTCAATATACATCAAAATTTGTAACATTCACTGTTGATAATAATAACATGGAGAACTCTTCTGGTTACCCTGCTGTACTTCCATTTGAATATTTAATTTCTGACTCAAATAATTTTGATGGGGCTATTCCCCATGAACTAAAACTTTTAATTGAAAAAGAAGAAGAGATGCATGCTAAACCCTTAATTAAAGAAACTTTTCAATAAATCTAGGTACTGAGAAGGATCCACAAATGGTCCAGATCGATTATGCTCTGTCAAATGAAGAACATGAGCCATTAATCAAATTAGTAAAGTAATTTAAAGAGGTATTCGCATGGTCATACGTAGACATACCCGAAATAGACCCAGAAATCGTCCAGCACAAAATACCCCTCTAGCTCGATGCCAAACCAGTGAAACAAAAGTTAAGACGTATAAGACCTAATTGGGCCCTCAAAATCAAGGAGGAAGTTACCAAACAAGTGAACGCTGGCTTTCTTCAGGTGATAGAGTACCCCCAGTGGGTTCCTAATATAGTCCATGTGCCAAAGAAAGATGGTCGGGGTGCGAGTTTATGTTGACTTCCGGGATCTTAACAAGGCAAGTCTCAAAGACAACTTTCCTCTACCACACATAGACGTCCTTATGGAAAACACTATTGACCATGGCCTACTATCATTTATGGATGGATTCTCAGGATATAATCAAATCCTTATTGCCTTCGGATATAATCAAATCCTTATTGCTCCCGAAGATAGAGAAAAAACTACGTTCACCACGCTATGAGAGATATATTGTTATAGGGTTAATGCCTTCGGTATAAAAAATACAGGAGCCACGTATCAACGCACTGCAATGACATTATTCCATGACATGTTACACAAAAAAGTGGAGGTATATGTCGATGATATGATTATCAAATTCAAAAATCGTGAAGGACATACCCCGGCCTTGGAGAAATTCTTCAAGAGAATCCAGAAGTACTAGATGAGGCTGAACCTGCAGAAGTGTACTTTTGGAGTTACAGCAGGAAAAATGCTAGGATTCATCATCACCCAAAGAGGGATAGAGGTGGACCCTTCCAAAATTAAGGAAAATCTAGAAATGCCTCCCCCGAAGATGGAGAATAAAGTTAGAGAATTTGTTGAGAAAATTTAGTTCATCAATCGTTTCATCTCGAAGCTGACTATAACTTGTGAACCTCTTTTCCACCTGCTCAGAAAGAATACTAAATTTCAATGGGATCAGCATTGCCAGAATGCCTTTGAGTCTATCCAAGAGTACTTACAAAAACCTCTGGTGCTTTCCCCTCCAGAACCAGGTAAACCGTTAATTCTCTACCTATCAGTAAATGAGTCTGCAATGGACTGCATGCTAGCACAAGAAGGTGACAACGGCGAAGAAAGTGCTATTTATTACCTAAGCAAAAAGATGACAGATTGTGAAGCCCGATACACACCACTGGAGAAAATTTGTTGGGCTTTGGTGTGGTTATCAAAGAAGTTACGACACTACATGCTGGCATACCCTGTGATGTTGATTTTCAGAATGGACCCACTCAAGTACCTGTTCAAAAAACTTGCGCTGACAGGAAGATTGGCCCGATGGTTACTATTATTGGCCGAATTCGAGCTGCATTACAAGACCAGAAAATCGGTAAAAGGATGAGCCGTAGTAGAATTCTTAGTCGATCAGCCAGTTGAGGGACAAGAAGACTTAAATTTTTAGTTTTCCGATGAAGACGTGTTGAAAGTTGAGAATAAGTTGTGGATGCTATATTTTGACGGTGCCTCAAACAAATATGGTTACGGAATCGGGATACTGCTAGTCACTCCAAATGACTCGCATGTTCCGTTGGCCTATAAGCTAAACTTTGAAGTCACCAACAATCAAGCCGAATATGAAGGATGTATGGCCAGGATGGAAATCACCTTGGAATTAGGAGCGAGGGAATTAGAAGTGATCGGTGACTCCGCCTTATTCGTCTCCCAAGCTCGTAGGAAATGAAAAGTCAAGGAGGAGAAACTAATACCATACTACTAAGAGCTCAACCGATTTATTCCCAGTTTTGAGAAAGTCATTTTCATCCATGTACCCTGGATTTAGAATAAATTTGTTAATGTCCTTGCTACTCTTGCCTCCATGATTGACATACCTACAAAGGCCAAAATGAGGCCTTTAATGGTTGAATAGAGAAGCATGAGGGCGTACAAAGTTGCAGTCTTAGAGTAAGAAGAATGAGACAGTTTGCCATGGCTCCACGATATCTGAAACTTTATTGAGGAGGAAAAATATCCGAAAAAGACCAGTGAAAGGACAAGAGAGCCATTAGAAGATTAGCAGCTCAATTCGTCATCTGTGATGAAAATTTGTACAAAAGGGCTTATCTAAGTGTGAACAAACTTTGTGTAACAGACGGATAAGGTCAAGAAATCGTAAAAGAAGTGCACGAAGGAGTCTGTGGGGCCCACATGAACAGGATGATGTTGGCCAAGAAGATCTTGCGACAAGACTATTTCTGGATGACAATGGAAACAGTCTGCATTAACTTTGTCAAAAGATACCGCAAGTGCCAAATCCACGCAAATCTAATACACCTCCCACCATTAGAACTATACAGTATGACTTTCCCTTGGCCATTTTCAGTCTGGGGAATACACATCATTGGCAAAGTCACGCCAAAAGTTTCGAACGGACATGAATTCATCTTAGTAGCCGTTGACTACTTCACTAAATGGGTCGAGGCTGCTTCCTTTTTACTCATCAAAATTTCTCACGTGGCAAAGTTTATCAAGCATAACATCATATGCCAATATGGTGTTTCTCATGAAATTATATCAGATAACGGATCTCACTTCCAAGAAAAGTACTAGATTTGCTGGAAGAATATAGAATCACTGCGCACAAATCATCCCCGTACAGACCGCAGACCAATGGAGCAGTCGAGGCGACTAATAAGAATATTAAGAGAATCTTGCAAAGGACAATAGAAGCCAATAAGGATTGGCCGAAAAAGTTTCCATTTGCCCTTTGGGGGTACAGGACATCAATTCGAGCCTCGACATGAATCACCTCTACTCTCTAGTATACGTGATGGAAGTTGTTCTACCTGTAGAGCTAGAGGTTCATTCTCTCCGAGTAATAGCAGAATGCAGTGTACCAAAAGCAGAATGGCAGAGGGATTATTCCGAGACTTACTTTTGTTCGAAGAAAGAAGACCGAGGGCGCTCTTTCATGTTTAAGGCTATCAGTAAAGGGTAGCCCGGACATTTAACAAGAAGGTCAAAACCCGGAACCTCAAGGAAGGGGACCTCGTGCTCAAATAAATTTGAGCCCCTATCTTTGATCCAAGAGGGAAATTCAAATCAAATTGGGTCGGGCCATATATAATCAAAGCCATTATGACTGGAGGAACCGTTATTATTACGGACTTGGATGAAAACAATTTCAATACCCCAATCAATTTGGACCAACTCAAAAAGTATTACTCTTAAAAAAAAAGAGATATGAAAAAATGAGGCTCGCTGGGTCAAAAATGGATGAAACAAACAATCTAGGCAAAAGTAAGAGCAGACCGCAAGGTTGAAAATCCGAAAGGGCAACTTTGACAAAACAAGAGCATAAAAAAAAGAGTGTGTTAAAACGCAGAGTTGAAACCAGACCGGAACTACGTTATGGCCTGATTCATTTTTTTTGAGACACGTAGGTAACTTTAGTTTGAAGTTCGGCCCAAACCTGTATATAAATAAACCTCTCATATAAAAAAAAGAAAAAGAAAAAGGAGAAACACAACTTACCCAAGTACTTCATCTTTCAAAACCCTCTATCCGATTATGATTTCAATGTAAAGATCTTTTTAAAATCATTTGATTAATTTTCATTATAAGGCAAAAAACGAATATCAAACGAACGAAATGAAAAGATCAGAAAAGGGAGAATTTTTCATTACTTAGCTTTAACGAATAAAGTTTATACATGAAAAGGAAAAAAATGCAAATCTTAAGTCTTTTTCTAAACAAAAATAAAAGAGAAGGAAAATAACATAATAACGGAAGTGTAGCAGAAACAACCAGTCTAAAACTTCTTTCTTCACATCGTTGTCTTCTTCCCTTTCTATATCCTTTCCCAGCTGTATGGATTACGCATCAGAAAGGCATTACCCAGGGATCTCCCGAGTCAATCATCTTTCGGGATGACTAGAACTGTCGATAATGCTCTAGGAAAGGAGCATATTGAGAAGAAGTGGTCATATGAGCCGCTGCCAGAGGGCACGTCTGAGCACGACCCAATTGACGCATAATGCGAGAGGAAAAATAGAAAGTGGTAAGCCTCAAGCTTACGAACAAGACACCGGAATGCTCCATAGTCGAAGCCGTCGCTACAGGAATAGTCCACCAAGGACAATACCAGCAGATGTTTTCGCCAATTTTTGCCTCAAAGAAATCATGTCACTTAGCCATGATAATGCAAGGGCAGCAAACTCCTATTTGAAGAAAGGCTCTCAGAGTATAGACTCCAGCCAGAGCATACTCCAGAATGTTCACCTTCTTCATCAGTCATATCTGAGAAAAAAATACAAAAAAATGAGAGTTAAGTAAAAAATTTGAGTGATAT
>JAUTBS010104603.1:0-12818 GCA_032361285.1 Aequorea victoria | reverse complement strand
CTCTGATGAGAGAAAGATTCAGCTACAAAATTCAATATCTTTTTAGAAGTATTACAAAATTCAACTGTCGATGCAATAGAAGGCTCCATGCTATGCCACAACCAACCCATAACAACAGAATCCTCACATATCCAATCTTCATATTTTGAATTTGTTTTAGGCAACGGATCATCAGTCAAGTATTTTAATTTGCGCTTCCCACGGAGAAAAATTTTAATGGCATGTGCACAAGCGAGGTAATTGACCCCATTTAATTTTGTAGATGTAATTGATTTGGGCATATCATCATCCCCAATTATGGAGGCTTTATTTTCAGCCATAACAAAGGCCAACAACAACAAAAAATAGCAACAAACCAACAAACCAAAACAGTAACAAAGCAAACCAGAGAGTCAAATAGCAGCAAGAACCAGAGAACCAAACCAAAGAACCCGAAATCGAACAGAGGACCAGAGGCTGCAATGCAAAGTCCAACGGAGGTCCGACGGAGATTCAACGAGGGTCGCCGGAGGCAGTTAGAGGTCTGACGAGGGTCACCAAAGCCAAGCGATGGTCGACGAGTGGTTCGCGATGATCGGCGAGTCGCAAACATAACGAAACCAAAGAACAATACCAAATGCGAAGCAAAAAACAGATCGCGAACACTACAAACCACACGCGAAGATCAAGATCGCGATACCCAGAAACCAGATCGCGAACACAGCTCACAAAGATCGAGATCTAGAACACCAGTCGAGGAACAGATAATCGAGATCGATGACGATCGTCGACGGCTTGACGAGAGACGATGTCGAAAGCACTGGGCGACGATGAAGACGTAGCAATCGATGAAGATGATGATCGTCGACGGAGCAATGAGATCGCGAACGAAGAGCAGCGATGAAGAACAAACCCTAGCGACGATAAGCAGCTACAATGAACAGTGGCGACGAGGAAAAGCAACGATGATTGCTCTGAACTTCTTTTAGGTTAGGATCTTCTACTCTGATACCATGTTGAGATTAGGGTCTGAAATCAGAAAAACAAAAAATGAGAGAAAGAGACGAATGTAAAAAATAGGGTTAGTGTTTTTCCCATGTAACCCTTTACCTCTAAATATTTATACTAAAGTATTAAAGAGTCTAAAAGTACAAAAATATCTTCCAAATATAAACATAAGAATATAAACTCTAACAAAATGTAAATACATTGTTCCAAACTAATAAATGTGGCATAATATCCAAACACCCCCCCCCCAATCAAAAAAAAAAAGCACAAGCCAACAATCAGTAATGACTTGGCATACTTTTGGTAGGGCGGAGGTTCCATGACGAGACTCATTTTGACCTATCCCATTATGTCAAGGAACCTATTATGAAATTACTACATTTGACAATGTTGTTCTCTATGGTTCATCTGCACTGAAGTTTGCACTGTAAAAGTAAAACTGGTAGAAGTAAATGTAAACAAACAAACATGTAACAACATAAATCTCCCCAGCATTCTGCAATTTTTAAAATAATTTATAATACCCAGTACCCACATTTATGCCCAAAAAATTGTAAGGTCTAAGTTCGTTATGCCAAGCAGATCACATCCTGTCATGGTATAAGGACTTGAAGAGGTGTAATACAAAGATGCAAGAGAAAAAACGGAAGATACAAGTTTGTTCTACATACCATCTCAAGGACAAATAAATCGCATCTGATTTCTTTAGCAAAAATAAGTAAGAACTTTAGAAATTTCTTTCAATGATACTAAGAATGCAAATTTTTTCTTTCAACCTTATTTAATTCAAAAATTCCCAACTACAAGCACTGTGTTTTGGTCTAAATCACATACAATTGTTTTGCACCAAAAAAGTATTACAAAATTAAAACTAAATACTAAAGTAAAATTGATAGTAAAAAGTCACCTAGAAGATAAATGCAAATCTAAAAATCTCTTAAAAAATAAAAGTTACAAAATTCAAAATATTCTTTTTAAACCAATGCATATTCGTCCCACAACTAAAGTTCAAATATATGTTTATTCAAAATCATGAATATAAATTTGGTTCAATATAATGTCCTAACTTAGTGAGCTATTTTTCAAAACAATAAAAAAAAAAAAAATTGGCAACAAAGAAAATTTTACTAAAATAACAAAAGGAGTACAAAGACAGAGAAAAAAAGGGCAGCCAGTAGCCACTGGAGAATTGCAAAACAATCTGAAGAAAGTCCTTAAATCAATTACTGGAATTTATAATTCTTGTTAACAGCACTGTCATTTACCATGACGAATTTCCAACTCGAAAGCAGCAAATTTTCAAGTCAACATGTTTCAAGGCAGATACACTTTTTAATATTTAGAGTCATATTCAGATGCACACTTGCAGAAAAAGACCAACACATCTATCAGTAGCACAAGTGTCATTCACCTTTCTTCACATTGTAGCCTGAAGATCTCAGGAAAGGTGTCATCTTTGATTCAATTTCATCATACCTGGGAAACAACAATAACAAAAAATTAAAAAGAAACTAATGGAATATATACAGATACTTGAAAATCTGACAAAGCACCTCTCTTTTGACCAGTTCACAGTAGGATCATCCATCTTATTTACAACAACAAGTAGCTTAGAGACACCCAATGTCTTTGCAAGCTGGACGTGTTCGCGGGTCTGTCCGCCTCTTTCATATCCAGTTTCAAATTCACCTTTCCGAGCAGATATAACCTGAGAGAGGGAGAGAGGGGGAGAGAGAGAGAGACTTTTAACAAACCAAACACGCAATTCATCATGGTTCCAAGGACAATCAAGAGAACGTATGTACAACTTACTAGTACACCTATATCTGCTTGTGATGCCCCACTGATCATATTTGGTACATAACTTTTGTGACCCTGAAAGATCAACAAAACACCACTGAAAATGGAAGTGTATCATCAAAAACAAGGACTTAAACATAGTTGGACTTTTCATTCGTTGTCCTGCACTAAGAAAACATATCAAGTCTATCAATACCACAGAGGGAACTTTTGGACCATCGTCAAATGTGTATTGGAAAAGGAATTGGACATATTTGGATCCTCAATTAGCTCTTTCAAGATGGCATGGGATGACCGTTTTAGCCCATACCCCATAAGCTGGTGCAAACTAAATGAGGTGTTAATGAAATCTCAAGTGAAAGGGAGATTGGGACAATTTTGATTTAAATAATAAGGCAACAACTTGGAAGCAAATGTTTTGATAATTATCAGTCTTCCATAGGTTTCCATTGACCATGACTGATAGATTTAGGAAAAAATGTATTTTTTGAGCTCTTGTCTTCAGGTCCTATATTTCTAAATTTAGATAGCGGGGTAGAAAAAACCACAAGTAAGCTTGCCTTTTTTGGGTAGGTAAAAAAAACATCTAGCCTTTTCTTCTAGATAGATACACAAGTAGTCATTTGTCTTAGCTTCTTTATGGCTTTTAACCAATTCTACAGGGATCTTTGGATTCATGTACTCCACCCTAACTTCAACTCGCTTCCCAAATTCCCAAGTACATCAACTTCAGAGTTAAAACTTAAAAGTACCAAACAAGTGATGCATTGGTATTGTTTTGACCTTTCAGTACAAGATCTTACAAGTCAAACACCAGCATTTAATGCACCTTCCCCAAGTGTCAGTGCCAATAAGCTATGTGACGTTGCCCAGCCCAGCTTTACCTCACTCACTATCTCAAATATCTAGTTTAGACCCAGCCTAATTTTTCTTGGCCTCACCAAAAGTATTAAAGTACTTTGTGCTGAAAGAAAAGGATATTGCCTCTAAACAAAAAGAGGAGGGAAGAGAAATTTTTTGTCAGGACAAGAAAGTTGAGTTGTCCTGTGGCAACAAAAATGTGTTTATGACTTCGTGGGTTGCCAGGGCTAGGGTCAATCCTGCTGGTGTAGAACCAAATGAAATAAGAGAGAAAGAGAAAGAAAACAGATGCTATGTGCTGGAAAGAGAAGGTAGAATTTTCAATTTCTTCAATATTCCAAAATGCAAAACGGTCCCCCTTCCCATACACACACACACACATATATATATATCACACACACATATATAGGTAGTTATACTCCTACCTACTTAGGAAATAGAAAATTTTGAATTCAACTAGTAAGGAAACAAAAATAAAATCCAAATTAAACAAAACCAAAATCCTAACTAATTAGAATTGTAAATAAAATCAAGTTATTCTCCTCTTTCGCCTAAAAGGAGGAGAATCTGTTTCAATTAATCCTCTCCGGCTAAGAATTAATGAGGATTGGTCTCCATCCATTCTCCCCTGCTAAAAGGAACTCTCCTCCGAATGGCAAGGACGAAGGTACTGCTCCAAAAGCGTTGGATCAAGATACGAAACTCATCCTTTGTAATCCATGTGGCATCAATATTTGGATAAGTCTTCCATCTCACAAAATAGCAGCAATAACCACTCACTTAGGAATGGCAGCAATAGAGATCAAAGTACGAACTGTAGTCATCTTAGCCACATGAGCAAATGTTTCTTCATAATCAATCTCATACTCTTACAGAAAAACTCTTTGCAACTAATTTGACCTTATAGCACTCCAGAGAACCATCAGAATGAGTTTAACTTTATAAACCCACTTACAAATAATGAAATTTTTACTTGCAGGTAATGGAGCCAAGTCCCAAGAAAAAGTCTTCTAAAGAGCAGTCAATTCATATGGCATTGCATTGATCCAATTGGGATCTATACATTCTTTTTTATAGGACCGACTCAAAACAAGCATAAATAGTAAACAAAAAAGTATGATAAGAAGATAAAAAACAGGTATAACAAAACCAAGTCTTACCGGAAGAGTATGAGTACGCCAAAGGTAGCGCCGTTCAGGAGGATCAAGATCCATAAATGCAGATGGGACTGTGGCGGAACTGGTTGATATTAGCTGAGGAGGAGCCTCCCTACGGGAATAAACTAACAGAAGAGATGGAACAACAGAAGAATGAGATGTAGGAGGAAGATCAAAAACATCAAACCTGCGAATAAACTCCTACGATGACACATTATTCGAAAAAGAGTCAATATGAATCAAATCTTCTTTGAAAATAGGGGCATATTTAGGGAAAAGAGTAAAGTATGAGAGATACTCAAGAAACACAACATAACGAGAGACATATAGGTGTTTAGATACAAGATCATAACATTGATACCCTTTCTATTGAATTCCATAACCTAAGAAGACACAAAGAGCGGAGCAGGCACTAAATTTATTGCGCTCCTTTTGGAAAAAAGAACAAAACAAACAGAACCAAAGACACGTAACAATGAGTAATTAGGAGCGTGATGAAATAGTTTTTCATAAAGAAAGATCCCAAAAAAAAGAGGAGTGGGCATACGATTAAGAAGATAAAATGCAGTAAGAACTGCTTCTCCCCAGAAGATGGCAGAACAGAGGAGGAAAGGAGAAGGGAGCAAGCTGTGTTAAGGATGTGCGATGTTTCCTTTTAGCTCTACCATTTTATGTTGGAGTATCTGAGCATGAAGACTGATGAATAATACCAGATGCAGCTAAGAAGTCCGTGAATTCTGTTAAGAAATACTCCCCAACCAAAGCAGAAAGAATGGTTTTTATGGTCATAGAAAACTAATTCTAAACTATAGACTAAAAAGTGCGGTAAATACAAAAAAAAAAAATCGAATTTGTGAGACATGACATAGACCCAACAAAAGAGATTGTAATCATCAATGAAAGGAACATAGTACACAGATCCACCCTTTGTTGTAATGGGAGAAGTGCCCCACACATCAGGGTGAACAATAGAGAAAGAGGTGCTTTTAAGAAAAGGTAAAGCTGACATTTTAGCAAGTTTACAATCACTGCACTCAAAGATGTCACTAGAATCTTTAAACACTCGTGATCGCTCTCGAAAGAGATTTTCACAAATGAATAATAATCTAACTTAACATCTATTGGGGTGGAATAGTAGCAAGTAGGGTGTCAATCCTCGGGGATAAAAAGGCTAAGATGATAAGTTTTACTGATTAATTCTCAAAGTAATTCTGAAAACGATTTGTGATTTGACTGAATTAGGCTAATGAAACTTGAATTAATTAAAGAGTACAACAAAGTTTTATGAAATCAATGGAGAGAGAGCTTGGGGTTTTGAATCCACTCTAATCTCGTAACAACGATTAATTTATTGATTAAGGAGTTATTACTTGAATCTAACTAGACCCATTAGGCTACAAACTCTAATAAGGTCATCAAGAATATTATCATAACTAAGATCTAGTATAGAATATCTTAACTAAGCACGAATCGTTTTCGACAAAATCTTAGTACGATTCGTCTCCTCTTAGCATATTCTATCTCAAATCTCAATAACAAAACAATAACACCGTCGTATAATCATGCATTTAAAATCACATAAAACAAATACATTATTTAGATTGAACTTATCAAAACATGGATTGAAACCAAAAACTTTGAAGTTATACAACCGCAAATTCAAATAATAATATTCCAAAATACAATACGAAAATCTGAAGTTACTTGATTAGGATTTCATCTTTACCTTAAGAAAGAAGAGTTTAGCCACTCATGGATGAGAGATATGCCAAGAGTTGGAGTACGAATACCATGGAAGGACCTTGAACTTCTTCCCTTGAGCAATACTGCTGAGAATCTTCAACTTCAGAACTTCTTTTTCTTCTAGCTACTTGGTCTTTTTATAGAAATTTTTCACCAAAAGTCTTTTCAAGAGATCAAAGCTTGTGGCTCTAATCTGTCTCATATCTTCCTAATGATAGGATATCTTTAATATCAGATTTGAGAGCTTGATTCTATTACGACTTTGCAGCCCCAAAAGCCATTATTGTTGACTATTACATTCTTGCATCATTTAACTTGTCTCTTATGCTTTAAAGGCCCCTAATCGTGCTCATCGTCTAAGAACACTTGTAATATAAAGTGACCCACATATTTAGGAATGCAGAAAACACAACTTCAAAGTGGAAAAAATCAACTTTCTGGAGATTGCCGTCCGGACAGAGGTGGACGTCGTCCGAACGGAGGGATACTAAAGCAAGAATTTCCTCTCTGGAGTGTCCCGTCCGGACGATGGTGGGTGGAGTCCGGACGGTGGTGCATAGATTTTTGGAGTTTTGCTTCTTTTTTCGTCATTTTGTTTCTATAGCTCCAAAATGCCTGAAATTATTAAAAACCACTAAAAGTATATAAATAAAACACGTAATTGGATTAACTAATGTATTTTAAGAGACGTAAAGGTACCTATTTAGGCACCTATCAGCTCACTATACAGATGACCTAAACCTAGAATGCTAAAGATAAAAAAGGAGACGAATTCTGATCTAAACAAAAAAAAGACAACAGCATAGTTAAGTGCATCAATGAACTATGGGAAGGGAAGGTGACTTGTCATAGTTAAGTGCATCCATATCAAACCGAATGCATAATTCCATTTCTGATTTCTGTTAAGCGAAAACAACAAGGAAGACCTTTTTATTCTAAGGAGAGTAGCAAGTAGTAAAGAGCTTTCTAGTGAAATTTCTCAAAGCAAGAAGAACAAGCAACAAAAGAGAATAGGTCCATGAATCAAGCCATGGAGGAAAGAAGCAAGGTGAATCACAATGCAAGTGTCCATCCAGAAATGTCTTTACATCCAGAAATGGTTTTAACATAAGTTCGTTTGTTAATATCAACCACTAGTTAATTCAGCCTGATGTTTTTTACAAACCTTTTTCCTCTTTTTAATACGTATATTCTAGTTGCATAAATCTATGCAACATGAAACCCTAGCTAGATGAATTCATACAGCAAATGAATAGATCCAAAACCCTACCCTTTCCACTAAAATTGACCTAAGAATCCACATTTGCAAATGATATATGGTTTGTGCTTTTCAACCGTAAACTAATCCAACTTGATTATGAGTATCTTAAGTTGCGCTTCAACTGATAAAAGGTAAAACAGAACATATTTGTATATATCATGGCAGAGGACAGCTTACCGGTGCATCCAGAATTGTAAATCTTGTTGTTTCTGTTTCAAAATATGCTCTTCCTACTTCAACTGTTTTCCCCTAAAATAAATTTGCACATTAAGACATGGACAAATATGCAAACATAAGTTTTGTTTCCAAGCATAAATAGATGGAATGAAGAACACAATTCGCAATTCGGAATTAGACAAAAGTAAATAATATCAGAGAAAAAGTTTCGAACTTAATAATAGAGAAGCGGACAATTGAAAAATACCTTTACCCTCTCCTCTTCATTAGTGTCCATAATATATGCCATATACCTGGCACATAAGGGAAAGGGGAAAATTAAATAAACAAGGGCCCATCCATGCCATAATCATTAGACATTCAAATTCTTCAAACAACAGGTTCGCCCCTGTGCAATAATATGTTAGAACTTCATGGAAAGTAAAATGATATTTTTTTTTCATCAAAAGTGATCTCAACCTATGATATGAAGCATGGG
Source organism: Aequorea victoria (assembly GCA_032361285.1). NCBI lineage: Eukaryota > Metazoa > Cnidaria > Hydrozoa > Leptothecata > Aequoreidae > Aequorea > Aequorea victoria. The sequence goes on along the minus strand of JAUTBS010104603.1, from coordinate 4,354 downwards.
TATTCCAAAAATGATGACGTATGAGTAACAAGTACGTATTTGGTAAGGGATCTGTTGTCAATATCATACGATTCATGATACGTATCTTATGATTCGATACATGAAAGACGCAAATCGATACATATCGCATATCATATCTTATGTTAAATGTATCTTACCATACCCATATGATACATGATGCGATTTGTGATATGCGATATGCAATATGCGATACATGATGTGATACATACGATACATTAATACTTGATTTTAAGTTTTGTATTGTTAAGATATTGAGAGTATTTATTTTTTTTAATATTTTCATGCCTTCATAAATATCTACTCGTCTGGTATTAAGCATCTTACGACATGAATTTATGGCCACTACCATTGGTATAATTCTCTTATGAACAAACCAATTGAGAACTTAAAAGTTGTATAAAATTTTAAAACGTAAATGATATGTTAAGATAATACAAAGAACATATTATATACTGTAAATTGGACCTGGGTTATAATAATGCATTTACTTATGGTATTTTTTGTTGCATTTCATATGTATTTAGTATTAATTCATACATTTTTATTTTTGAGAATCATATTTTCACAATGTTATTAATTAACATTATTTGATATTTTATTCTTTCAATATGTTTCTATTATATTAGTTATACATATTGTTTTTATTTATTTTTAAATATGTTAAATATCTTACGATACTCGATATGATATACTATTCGGAAAAATAAAAAAACAATACATGATTTGTATCACGATTTGACAATAAGGGTATGGCTCGTTAAGGCTGCATACGTACCAGGTACACGAACTACATAAACGTAATTTATGTTCAAAAAATGATTTTCGGGTATGCACCAGATACTTATGTGGGTACTGCGACGAATAAATTGACTTAATACCCATCTTGTAATACATACATACATACACATATATATACATAGAGAGAGAGAGAGCAAGGTTCTAAATCAAGGTATCGGTATCGGTGATATGGCCATGTATCGACCGATATCGCACAATATCGGCTTACAACATTATTAAATATCGGTATTGGAGGTCCAAAACCCTATTACGTATCGGTCGATACAATACGTAACGGCCTATATTTAAAACCTTGATAGAGAGAGAGAGAGAGAAAGAGGTGAAGGAAAAAAGGATCACTTGATTGTACAAGGGGATAGTGGAAGCAGGTGAGCTCTCCATCTTTGGCATGTAACACACCGGCTAGATGCACATGGCTATCTCCCTCAACTCAAATGGGTGAAGGTGAACTCTGGATGGCTCTTTATTTGGGAAATCATGTTCAGACTAGTTACGTGAGGTCTATTTGCAAGGAAACGGGTTGTTGAGATTGACTAAGTATTTCGTTAGGCTGAACTTTAAGCAAAGGATTGACTCCAAATTAGTCATTGTTTTGTCAAGATTGGATAAATTATACTCACTTTTTTTTTATAAGTAAAGATATTACATAAAAGAGGCATAAAAGAATTCCACCCATATACAAACCAACCTACACCAAAAAGGCTCTACACACTTCCAAGTGTATCAAAACAAGGGGAAAAGAAACAAAAATCCCCGCAAAGAACTCACACAGACAACAATTCTATGAAAGTGACCATTTCATCGACTGAAAGAGTCCCACACCCACACAACCAACCGTAAAAATTACACAGCATGACACCCTTCAGCCTATGCAACGAAGACTCTACCCCATCGAAATTTTTTTTGTTCCTCTACAACTATATCAACCACATCAAGCACAACGGCAACAACTCCCACGCTTTCCTCCTCCTCGAAATCCTCGCTCCCCTACAACTCGACAACACCCCCATCACGTCCTTCTCAAAAACTCAATCTACCCCAAAGAGCGTCAAACCAAAGCTCCATAGCTCCCTGGTGAAGACACAGTGTATCAACAAAAGAGAAACTAATTCTGCCTCGATCTTGCAAAGACAACACCGGTTTGTCAACACTATATCCCTCAACATCAGATTATTAATAGTCAAAATCTTCCCATACGCAGAACCCAAGCGAAGAAAGCCACCTTCATAGGGGCCCTCAGTTTCCAAACACCTCTCCAAGGAAAGACCGCTCTCCTACTGCTCTGCGACACGAATAAAAAGATCTAACATAAAACATCCCCGTACAATCCCCTCTCCTCCTACCTGTGGACAGCGCTCATGATTGATTTCATGAAGGTCTTGACCATTGCACCAAATTTGAATGAAACTTGGTGTCGAGAACAATTTGAACTCAAAAAATATGACCAGCACCAAGAACAGGTATAGATTTGGTTGTAAGCAACGCAAATTAATAAATTTGAGTTGAATTGATGGGTGCTCTCATATACATCCAATTACACAACTTTGTCCAAAACTTTAAAGGAGAGAGAGAGAAAAATGATCTTAAGAGGTGTTATATATTCAACTATGTTCCTATGGTAGTAATTTTTGTCTTCATATGGTAATTTTTGTGAAGGAGAAAAAAAGCACAATATTTGTAGTTGACAGAGGTGTTATATACTCAACTATGTTCCTGTATTCAACTCTAAGTTCTCTTATTACAGTTGGATTGAATCTCTTTCTCTCTTTTAGTCTCACTCCAATGGAGCATCTGACACCGGAATCTTGCCAACAAGATTCAGCTTTGGTTAGTAGCTTCTTTATTGTAATGACACTGACCCCACTGAACGGGCCTTGCTTTCAGCATTGAACTCTGGATTGTAAGTTGGAGGCTTAGGTCCTTAACTATTTTTGGAATTAAACTCTAGTTTGTGTGTTGCTTAACTACTTTTGCATTTGGTTTCCTAATTTTTAGATATCATGCACTCCTACAAATGATAAAAATATATATTTATATGAATGTACCCCGTCCGTACCCATATCATACTTTTTTTAGGCTATGCATATTGGCGTACCCGTACGGCCGTACCATCATCTGTAGCCATTTCTGTGCTTCATAGATCTCAACTAAATTTCTCCCAAAACAAGTAAGTTGGCTATTTGCTCATGATGTAAAAGAACAAGAACAAGAAAATAAATAAATAAATAAATAATTTTGGAGGTGGAACTAAACTTAGGAATCCATCTCATAATTATAAGCAGCATCAAATCATTAATTCTAGTCTAAAATATTTAGGTTATATCTATTGACATATATAAATAATACTTGAAACAACATCCCAAATGCTTAGAGCAGATTCCATTGCATAAACTAACAATGAACCTAGCATTTGTCACTGCAGTGAACAATGTACAACTAAATTACTCCATGTGCAGCTACCCAGTTATTAAATGCTAATAAAAATAAATATAAAAACAGTATGATTTCAGCCACCGCATGTTCTACCATGAAAAAAGTACTAAAATGGAGCAAAAGTTTTAATCAACTTCAATTAAAAAGCAAACTAGGGTCTAACCAGCTTTCTCGACTTTTATCCTTGGCTTCTTTCTCATATTTTTGGATTGTCCGCTCATCGACTTGACCACTAAGGAAGAGTATCTGCCCTCCAGTAGTGGACTTCCCTGCATCTGCATCCCAGATGAAGTACATAAACATAAGTGCGAGAAGTAATTAACCGGTGAAGCAAAAGGATCAAACAGACATCCGTTCAGATCAGAAAATCAGTAACAGCATTTCTCAATCAAACATAAGTTCACTATGTCCATTTTTCTTGGCCATGTTTTCTATAACCGTCCATCATTCCATCTACAACGCCAGCAGAATATCAAAAATGTGCCAAAGATAACACCACCAAAGGCCAAAATGCAGGAGGGGGGTGAAATCAGGAGCAAATGTTCTGAAACAGATTCAGAAACATGCATGAACTGACAGGAGGAGAAAATAATTACATTCACTTTAAGAATTTCATTATGCCTGACATATAATCAACACATTCATCTTCAAAATATCTTAAGAGCTTCAAATGTCCATAAATGGGAAGGCAGATGGGAAATGTTCCACTCAGAAAGATGGACACCTCTAAAATAAGAATTTTGTCACAAGTCTTCCGCCAATATGGAAATGTAATTAGCCTTGAATATTCGGGAAAGATCCACCACACAATCTTCAGATTTCGTCACTCCTACTCACTTGCACATATGAAATTTGTTCAAATGAGTATGGATTCTCATTAATTTCTAACCAACTTTAAGTGAACCAACATTTGAATATATTATTACAAGTGTAAAGTTCAGATGGCTTTTAAGATGACCTTCACATGTCCACTGAGATGTTCAACATTTTGAGTGTGAAAGGATACCAATATGGAAATTACAACACGTAAATACAGTTTTTTCCTAGTGACCAAAGTAATCAATTAATAATGTCTGACATGTATAACAGAGAGCCTCATAAC
>JAUTBS010104492.1:0-12821 GCA_032361285.1 Aequorea victoria | reverse complement strand
GCCTTCAATTTAGTGATTTTTCCGTTTATGGAAAGATTTGACTCACCGATTTGGAAGCTTAGACAAATCCGAAATGGTAAAGTTTGGATGGGAATGTTTATTTTCTTTCCGAGTTTTCAGATTTAGCAATAACTCAATCTTACTAATATTTAGTATTTTTTGACTTTCCCTTTATTTTGGTTCAATTAGTTAGAAACTTCATTTTTTCCTAGTTTTCATAATTCATTAGGATGGGATGCCTATATATATTTCATTGTAAGCCCCAAGGCAAGGCAGTTTTGATTGAATAATAAAATTTTAGTAAGAGAGTTTCTCTTATTCATTTGTTCCTTCCCTGCACCAGAAAGCCATTCAACAAGAAGTTTCTAGAGTTATTTTAATCTAGAATAAAAATCAGTAATGTATCATGTTTATGTGAAATCCAACATAACATTTAATGTTTCTGCCTTCTATTATTCATGTTATCACCCTGTGAAAACCTCTACTTCTGGTTTTTGCTCTTCAGAAGCCAAAAGTGCATTGGGAATTAATTATTTTTCTTTCTTGTCCGACCACTTTTAAATGAAGTTAAACTTGCACTGCATTTCACAAAACTTATATATTTGATTAGGACATTGTCTAAGGGAATACAACTCTGCCACAAAACAAGATTTAAAGTCGCAGAACAGCTGATTGACATTTTAAAAGGCTGATCAGTCTTTAAAGGCGACCAACCAATCCATTCTCATTGAAGCCGCTCATGAAATGCAGATGTTAGCTGCCAAGGATTTGTCCCAGTTCGTGACCCTTAATGACTTTGAGACCCTCAAGATCACGCTTAACGACACTTTTAGCCAATTTTAACCCTCCAAAATAACATTTTCAATATTAATTAAAAATGTTAACCTTTTGATATTTCATCAGCTTAGTTTGTCTACAAATAGAACTCATCGCCATGATTTGATAAGCCAACAGTGGCCCACTTGTAACAAACAGGATAAACTGCATATTGCATGAATCATGTAGTGCAAGCCAATACTTTATCAGCAAGAGTGGAAATGCAAATCTCATACATACTAAATTTCTTACTGCAATAGAGAAATACCAGGAATATACTTAACTTACCACACCATGCAAAGAAAGGATATGAACGGTATCAATAGAAGCAGCCCCAAAAAGGACCGCACTCAGCATGGACATGTAATCAACCAGATGACTTCTCGGTCCAGTAAAATTGGGAGGTATAGGAGGAGAAAGAAGCTTGACCACAAAGTGAACCACATGTTCCTGCGGGGAACAATTTTCAGGGAACATTTTATGTTTACTGGTAGTTAGAATCATAAATTTACAAACATAATCAAGATATTGAGATATCTCCATCCGAGATTAAGACCAATTTGGAAAGCAATTTTGCCACAGCTCGGCCATTCTCACAAGGCACAATGTAAGCTGCTGTGAAAAAGAGGAGGTGAAGCCAATTTCTCATAGATTAAGAACAAAGATATCCAATTTGAAACATTTTAATACCTTTACAAACTTTAAACATATTACAGCTATGAGTACATCAATGGTGGTTCTCAAAATACTAAACCGGAACATGCTTTATGTATCTCTCACGCTAGAGTCTTGTATGCTATTATACTCTTTTTTAAAGGACAATAAGATAACTTCTATCCTTTGCTATGGTACTTACGAGGAATACAGGAGGAACATTTTATGTCTTCTGCAAACTGCTAGTACATTCCATCTAAAGCATCCTTCCCTTATTGTTGTAATCAATCAGATTCAAAGAAGTAGACTCGATATTATCTATGACATAAAAAGTGATGTCATAATGCACCTTCAGGCCACATGTGGGCAGAGAGGGTCTCAAGAACACTCCAAGACTCCAAGGTAAATATATTCAGTACTTGGATAAGCTACCTGAATATTCCACCCATGACTAAGCGATGCACCACATAGTATCTTTGCAGCAACTGACTTTTCCTCGTCTGAACCATTCAATGCGATATAGTACAATTTCTCAACCTCTGCAAAACTTCAAGAGAAGTACAGTGCACATTCAATTTAAAGAACAGATTTCCCAGTAAAAGAATGAACCTAAAAACTCCTTTCTAAATACCTTGATGCAGGAGTTGTCACGAGTGCATTAATTAGGGGATTGGTTAATGGAGCTCCTTCCATAAATGATGACCAAGGAAACTTCTGAAAAGGTGATAGATCTGAAAATGAGGCTACTGAAGGAGAGACATAACCAGGCCAAAAGTATGCTGATGTGTCAATCAACTTTCTCGCAAGACAAGCTTCCACTATGAGGTGCCTCATGTCACCACCTGCAACCAATTGATAATGAAAACCAAACATAACGCAAGAAATGTTAGCACAGAAAGAGGTCATGCATAAACTGGAGAGAGAGTTCAACATAATATTTTCAAATGTTAGTTTTTCCTAGACATAACAAGTTGTGAGAACAAGCATCAAACTCCACTAGTTATAAACATTACCTGATTTTACAAAAGCATCACTATGACCACCACCACATATTTCATCCTTCACATTCATAGAATTAGATATGAAGCTTGCTACCTTACTAGCTGCATTATTAGCTGCATTAACAACCGATCCAGGAGGGCATAAGAGGGTTGTAAAATGTCCAAGGACCTGAAGGGAGGAAATCAGTCTCTGTTTCCTTAAATCATGATCATTGCCATCCATTCCATGTATACTAGAACATAATCTTCCATCATCCTCCAGAACACGCACAATTGACAATGGGGTGATAGACAAAAGGGCACAAAGGCGGGCCTCAAGATGTTGAACTGGCCCTACCAGGGGATCACGTTCCTGAAATAAAAGATGGAGAAATGGTAAATATCAGCTAGATTTTGATTTCATAAGAAGAAATGCTTGTATGGATTTATCTTAACTTGCTGCACAAGCCGAAGGGCTGAAAGCCAGAGTGCGAGGAATGTTTCTTGTGAGGTTGCCCTGTTAAAAACTCTTAGTGTTTTGATTGTTTCTGCACTTAGGTTGTCATAATTAGAAACACACTAAAGGCTTGCAGCCATTACACATCTATACATAAAATGTATGACAGAGTATGATACTTAAGGCAGAAGAAGTTCCAGGAGAAAGTTTTAAGAGGATTCACCTGTAAGCATATCAATAGCAGACGTGACTGGAAATTGTTTCCCATCCATTGCATTCTCCAAGTAAATATCAAAAGGAACCCAGCAAGCAAACGTACTAGATTCGGAATTGCAGCAAGGTGTTGGTTTACATGATTTGATATCAATAAGCATCCCAATGAGCAGGCTCTTGTTTAGCTGGTACTCGAAACCCATAGCCCTCTGGATATTTGCAGACAATCTTTCTAAAAGGTGATATGAAGACTTCAGATTTGGTGATGACAACTTATGAGCTTCAAGAAACTGCATCCTCTGCAGGAGGCCACTGAATTTCTCAGGCCTATTCCCACAGCCCACCCCCAATCAAAAAGTAAAAATGAAAAAAAAATAAAAATACAGACGATATTTGTAAGTTAGATTGTGATATTGCAATAGCCAACAAAAAATATACCAAACAATGCGCACCCATGCCCCATCATGGCCAAGAGGACTTGACCTTAATAGAGTAATGAAAAGAAATTGGGGACTTGATCAAGCTATCTACCAATACGGGGCATAACTAGCCACATTGACAGTATTACCTTAAAAAGTCATTGCTACAAACTGCCACTCTATCAAAATGAATCACTCACTATACATATTTATATATGTGTGTGGTGTGTGTATATATGCTTGCTACAATCATAGGTACGAAAATACATACTTTGTTCTTATTGGCACACAGTTAGTTATTCATTTTTCACCGTCAAATCTCAACAATCCAAATGAAAATAGAAACTATAGGCATAAATTTACATGTCTTTCTCCCTTTTTCATATTTCTAAAGAAGACACATTGTCTACCATTAGAGTGAAAGAATACCCACTCAGGATTTGGAGCTTCCATGTCAAAAACATGATGTTGGAATGATAGAAGATGACTATAAATTAGAAAACTCCACAAAAAAAAAAAAAAAAAAACAAAGCACTTCTCCTTGTTTTGATTGAATTTCATTTTGCATTTTTGTTTTAACTTCATATTGTTGCATAACTAGGTCAGAGAAATAAAATTTGTAGATGTGTTTGCATACTTTTAATAATTTTATGGAAATAAGAGAGATTATGATAACACGATATACTCAACTAAGAGTGAGTTTCTCCTAAAGCAATAACGAATTTGTGTAGTCACAAACCCAAGCCAAAAAAAATACCTCAATTACTTTAATTTCTGCCGATAATCTCCAATTGCATCAGAGGGATTTAAAAGGGAAAAAAATCTCTTTATTATACCAATTTACACAAATTTTGGTGACTCCCACATGCTATTATAGGAAGTCCAACAGGCAAAATCCTTAGACTGAAAAATACCATTTCATGAGTGACTCATGGTCATGAAAATCAATTGCAAGAGTAAGAGCAGGTATGTTAAAATTAGTAAGTGAAGGGTAAAGAGGCCCAAAACCTAATGAAAGCATAATCAGTGGTGAAATATGCCACCAATTCTCATCAACCTAAGGCATGTACAAATTTTATTTGCTCCCTTAAATTAAAAGCATTCATGGAGTATAAGCAAATATTTCATGAATTGCTTATTGTGATGCAGTAGTAATATTGCATCTAGAGTGCTCTTATCACTAATTACCAGAACCAATATTAACATGGCAGTGGCTCTAGTAAAAAAAGATTTTAAAAAAATTGATCCAGTAACTAACAACTACCACCATCGTACTAATTCTGTCCTTCTAATTGAAATAAAGTAAAAGAAAGACATGAGTCAATAAATGAAATCAAGGCAGCGCATCTCACAAATTTTGCATTTCTATTGAAAGAAATTTGTAAATACACAAAAGAAAAACCAATGGCAGAATCTACATTTTAGAAACAAACCCACCAACACAAATCGCAAACAATGCATCTCCATTTCGCAGAGAATACTGTATCAAACTAAAAAAAAGAGAGTAAAAACAGGTAACATACTTGTCATTGTCGTAATCTATTTGGGTATGTTGAAGGAGAAAAAGTATAAGATGAAGGTATTATCGCAAATCAGGTCCTCCACAATAATCTGATCCGGGACAAATGTTGGAAAATCGATTCTCATTGCCGATCACCTCTTATTTTTGGGAGTCTTGATCAATTCTCGTTGTGGGTGAAAAATCGACTCTCGATCGTTACTTAGAATGACAAAGCACAAATTGGAATGAAATCAATCGCCGCTTAGGGATTTAGGAATTTCAGCGATTGGAACGAAATCCATTGGTTGGATTTAGGAATTTCAGCGATGGCTGATTTAGGGAAGCGATGAAAGATTTCAGCGATGGCAATTTAGGGAAGCGATGAAGATTTCAGTGATGGTTGGTGGCGATTTAGGGAAACGATGAAGATTTCAGCGATGTGTCACGGACTTATCTTTTCCCGAGCTATCCGTGCGACACTTAGACGCTCATAACCTGACTTTGTGATACTAAGTCAGCATTCGAAAGTCACAAACGATGGAGAGAAAGCTAGCACTTAAGAGTTGGAAAGAATATAGGGTGTATTGCTTTTTAGAGAGAGAAGCTCTTACAACTTGTTGGATGATTTGGCCAAATGAGGCCACCTCCTTATATAGGACTCTAGGAGAGTTCTAGAACAAACTCTAGAATCCTCCTACAAGAATAGTCTAGAACCCTATTCTAGAATACTCCATACAATTATCTAAAACACTACAAATACCTAGAACCTTCTAAGTTCTCCCTTGATCCAAGATTTTCTAGAATATTCTGGATTCCTCTAGGATGCTTCTAGAGTCTTCAAGGTTCTTTAAAGTACTAGAGCCTTTCGACGTGCTCTAGAATCTTCCGTAAGCCTCTAGAGTTCTCTAGCCTCTTGAAGCTTCTTATGCACTCTAGATCCTTCCGGGATGATCTAGAGTCTTCTTCAAGCCTCCCTTGCATGAATTTAGCCCTCTCCATGCCTTGAAATTGGCGGGTCGTGACATTCTTCCCCACCCAATCTAGCGACGTCCTCGTCACATTCATCTTGAATTCTTTGTATGGAATTCATGAAATGCGTCAAGTCTTCGATTACCTCCCAAGTTACCCTAGAGTTGACTATCTTGAGCATTCTTCGCCCTTTCTCTATCTTGAGACCAAGCCACTTGGCCTCATCCCCTTTGATGAGATTGTGAGATGCGCTTGTATCTACCATGACTTTGGTCGACTCCCCGTTGATGCTTGCATCCACGTTCATCAATGATGTGTCATTCGCGCTGACTGGCTCTGGACTAATTTTGGTAATGCTTGGAAGTTGATCTGGCCCAATTTGTTCATGCTCTTGGGTCTCCTGTTCAGAAAATAGGGCGTTGAGGGCCTCCTCCCTCTTCTGACAGTACCTTGCCCAATGTAGTCCATCACATAGGAAGCAATTTCTCTTGGGTAGGAACTTCCGTTCGCCCTTGCCTTCTTTGCCCGTAGGGGGTCTCCCATCAACAAGCTTTGGTTTTGGAACCTCCACTGTAGGAATCTCTGGCAAGACCATAGCTCCCCTGTCTATAGCCTTTTTAGACACCATAATTTCTTTATAAAGCTCATCCACCCGAGCTCTGATCCTCATTACCAACACATTCTTTTGGAAGGTCTCGTTTTCCCTTTGCACGTCTTGCATCACGGATTTGACAGTAGCTAGCATGCCATCCTTCAGGTCCTTGATCTCCCCCTTGAGATCTTTCACCTCCTGATGCATGCTCGGCTCCACCATGTCAAGCCGCTCCCTCGAGTCGACCACGACAAGCTCCACCTTTGCGAGTCGTGCATCCGTAGCTCTGACGGCATCGTGAGACATGTCCTTCCTCCCTTTTGTGTTAGTATCCCTACCCTGATTTTGCTCGTTCACCGCTTCTTCCATGCCCGATGACATTGTGCTTTCTCCTCCTTCGTAACCTGCTCTGATACCAAGTGTCACGGACTTATCTTTTCCTGAGCTATCCGTGCGGCACTTAGACGCTCACAACCCGACTTTGTGATGCTAAGTCAGCCTTCGAAAGCCACAAACGATGGAGAGAAAGCTAGCACTTGAGAATTAGGAAGAATAGAAAGTATATTGCACTTAGAGAGAGAAGCTCTTACACTTTTTTGGATGTGGATGTGTGGAAGTGTGGAGTCTGTTGGACAAATGAGGCCACCCTCCTTATATAGGACTCTAGGAGAGTTCTAGAACATACTCTAGAATCCTCCTACAAGAATAGTCTAGAACCCTATTCTAGAATACGCCATACAATTATTAAATACTACAAATACCTAAAACCTTCTAGATCATCCCGCCAATTCCAAGGCATGGAGAAGGTTAGATTCATGCAAGGGAGGCTTGAAGAAGACTCTTGATCATCCCGAAAGGATCTAGAGTGCACAAGAAGCTTCAAGAGGCTAGAGAAATCTAGAGGCTTGCGAAAAATTCTAGAGCCCTATTCTAGAATAGTCCACTATTATACATAAATACTAAACATGCTTAGAACATTCTAGGTTATTCTCCCTTTTATCCAAGATTGTCTAGAATGTTTCGGACTCCTCTAAAATGCTTTAGGGTCTTCAAAGCTCTCCAATGTTCTAGAGCCTTCCTACGTGCTCTAGAATCTTCCGCAAGCCTCTAGAGTTCCCTAGCCTCTTGAAACTTCTTATGCACTCTAGATCCTTCCGGGATGATCTAGAGTCTTCTTCAAGCCTCCCTTGCATGAATCTAACCTTCTCCATGCCTTGAAATTGGCGGGTCGTGACAATACGCCGAATTTTGCTTTGTGATGGTCAATTGATGGCATTGAAAAAAAAAATTGTTTTAATAGTATTTTATTTTTTAATTAATCTATCATTGGCTCTGCTAAAAAAATGTAATTGTCCCCACTAAAAAATGTAATTGACCTTAATCACGAGGCAAGAATATTGAGTAATATCTTTTCAAACAATTTGATTAATTATTGATTCATAAAAAAAGTTATTATGTTATAAAAATAAATGAAAATGATTAATTTTGGTTCAGTAACTTATTGGGTTATAAGTCATTAAATAAGTTAGTACAATCTGAAATAAAAAATAACTTAGTTCAAGAAGTACCATCAATTGCTTATTTTTTCATTGCACTCGAAATTTGAAGGGTATTATTGGTGAACAGATTGACAAAATAATATTCAATTTAAAATATTATTTTCTAAACATAAAGATTATTATTGTATTATAAAACAAAAATATGTATGTCAATTCATTCCAAGCAAGCAATAATTAGAATATACAAACAAAATTAACATTTATTTCAAAGAAAAATAATTTATTTATATTTTTTATGAATAAGTCAATAAACTAATATGACACGATCTCAATGGAAAAACTCTTTCATACTCTTTTTCTTTATACCTTTTAAATTTTTGATTTGTGGGTTTAATTTGAGCTCACAATGATGATTTAAATCGATTATCTCGTAGGTATCGCAAAAATTCTCATTCACGAAATAAATACAATTTATTTATGCACCTATCGATAAACGATCAAGTTAAATTTTTTTATGGATAATTTTATTTGCAAAACTTAGAAAATAAAGGGTTCATATCATTGCTGTGAACCCATATTAGGCTGAAAAAATAAAATCTTAAAATATATGAAGTGGAAGTCATTCCATATTTTAAGAGGGGCTAGGTTTGTGAATGACTCCACCTACTAAAATTTCTGAAGTCACCACTGTGCAATTTAATATTCATAATTTTTATGAATGAAAATGAAGTTTTATTGTTATCGTAAAAGTTGATATATAAGGTTAAAGCAAAACAAATCTATTAAAAAGAACGTGATCTTTTTTCTCTTTGTGTAAATAGAAAATATGCAACAAAAATATACTAGTTATTCAAGCGAATTACCTATATCGCTACTCAAACGATTCAACTAACAACTACAATGAATATAGACCTAAAAATAATAATGACCGAAATCACAAAACACAAAACTTACGTGGTTCAGCGTTAAAGCCTACGTCCACGGGAGGGAGGGTAGAGATCCACTATCAAAGGGCAAAATTCGATGATTACAACAGTACCGATTATGATCCGTTACATCAACGATGATAAAAACACAATATTTCTTTCTTCTACCAATCCCTAAATTAACAAATGATCTCAATAATATGAATGATTGAGATCTCCCGCGCTCTAAAAAAGAATTTCTCGTTTCTCTCTTGAAAGAATGGCTCACAAATCTTGTTTTTGTTCTTCTCAACTTTTGAAATTCGTGTGTTTAATGAATAGAGTTTGGTTCATTTTATAAACCTAAAAAATAAATCCTAAAACCTTCGCGAGAATCAGAATTCTCACGGCACCGTCCGGACGGGATTGCTGGTCGTCCAGAGGGATCTTTCCGAAGAACGGGATGCAGTGCAGTGCAGTCTGAACGAATGCCACTCCTATCTGGACGGAGAAGACCTGAGAGCACCTATACTCTCTGCAATTGGACGTTCGGATGGATGTCAATCCTGTTTGGATGGGGCTGTTGTCCCGTGCATTCTCTTCCTCAATGGTAGGATATCCAACAAACTCTCCCTCTTGGCATATGAGAGAGGAATACCCAACTCTCCTTCCATGGCTAGGTCGGAGGCTTAACCAATCCTGCTCGTCCTCTATAATAGTCGTGTTTGTCTTTAGGCAAAAATTTTGTCATCATGTCAGAATTGTTCTCGTCTGTATAGATATTCTCTAACTGTAGCAACTTCTCATCTAGCACATCCTGAATTCAGTGATACCTCATGTCAATGTGTTTTGAGCGTGAGTGGAACTGCGGATTCTTACTTAAGTGAATAGAAATTTGAATGTCACAAAAGAGTGTGTACTTCTTTTATTTCAGCCCCAATTCTTGTAGTAGCCTCTTCATCCAAAGCATCTCCTTCCAACCCTCTGTCACTGCAATGTACTATGCCTCTATAGTAGATAGTGTAACGCACTTCTGCAACCTAGACTACCAAGATATGGCTCCCCTGCAAATATGAGCAAGTATCCAGATGTAGACTTTCTAAAATCAACATCTTCAGCCATATCTACGTCTGTGAGACCTTCTAACTCTGGCTGGCCCTCACCAAAACACAAATATACTCTAGATTTACCCCTAAGATACCAGAAGATCCATTCTATTGCTTTCCAGTTACCCTTTCCCGAATTAGACAAATATCTTCTCACCATTCCAACTGTATACGCTATGTCGGTTCTCGTGCACACTATAATATACATAAAGCTGCCGATGACGGATGCATATAGGACGTTCTTCATCTATGCATTGTCTTTTTCAGTTGTCGGACTTTGATTCGAACTGAGTCTAAAATGACTGGCGAGAGGAGTACCTACTGGTTTAGTTTTGTCCATGTTAAACCTCTGTAGAACCTTCTCAATGTACCTTTCCTATGAAAGCCAAAGCCTCTGTTCTTCCTATCTCTGGTGATCTTCATGCTGAGTATTTTCTTAGCTTGGCCCAAACTCTTCATTGCAAAGAGTTTTCTCAACTCCCCCTTGAGTTTCTGAATCTTACTCATGTTGTGACCGACTATCAGCATGTCATCCATATATAGTAGCAATATGATGAAGTCACATCCTAAGAATCTATTCACAAACATAGTGGTCTGAAGCTATTTTCTTGAACTCATTGTCAGCCATGAATAAGTCGAACTTCATGTACCATTATCGTGGTGCCTGTTTTAGCCCATAAAGACTCTTCTTTAGCTTACACACTAGCTCTTCTTGCCTCTAACTTTGAATCCCTCAGGTTACTCCATGTAAATCTCTTCCTCTAGGTCACCGTGGAGGAATATTGTCTTCACATCTGACTGCTTAATCTCTAAGTCCAGACTAGCAGCTAGCCCGACTTCTGTCTGAATCAATGTCAACTGACTACACAAGGCAGTTCTTTCATGTTGCAGTAATCCCACTCCCATTCTCCTCAAATCCTCTATTAAATGATGTTGAAGTGTTAATGACGCCGAGCTACCTCCCGAACTTCCTACTCAAAGTATCGACTATAACGTTCGTTTTTCTAGAATGATACAGTATCTCGACATCGTAATCTTTCAACAATTCAAGCCATCATCTTTGTCTCAAGTTGAGCTCTTTCTAAGTGAAGATATAATTCGTACTTTTGTGGTCGGTGTAAATCTCACAAGATTTCCCATATAAATAGTATCGCCATATCTTCAGTGCAAAAATGATGGCTGCCAACTCCAAATCATGCATGGGGTAATTCTTCTCATGTACTTTCAACTGGCGTGAAGCATAAGCTATCACCTTACCATGCTGCATCAGAACACAGCCCAAGCCTTGGTGAGAGGCATCACTGTAAATCACAAAATTATCACCTTCAATTGGTAATGCTAGAACTGGTGTTGAAGTCAAACTTTGCTTAAGCTCTTGAAAACTGTGCTCACATTTCTTCGTCCATACATAATTCACTCCCTTTCGAGTAAGGCTGGTAAGTGACAGGGCAATACGAGAAAATTCTTCCACGAACCGTCGATAATAGTCCGCCAATCCCAAGAAACTACATATCTCAGTCACTGACGTCGGTCGCGGCCAGTCGACAATCGCCTTAATTTTGCTATTGTCTATAGATACTCCATTCTTACTGACCACGTGGCCAAGAAAAGATACACTATCTAGCCAAAATTCACACTTGTTGAACTTGGCATACAACTTTTTTTTCCTATGATTCTAAAAGATCTCTCGTAAATGTTCTTCATGCTTCTCCTTACTTTTGGAGTAAATCAAGATATCATCAATGAATACCACCACAAAGCGATCCAACTGTGATTTAAAAATCTTGTTCATCAAATTCATAAATGCCGTTGGAGCATTGGTCAAACCAAAAGGCATAACCAAGAACTTATAGTGGCCATATCGAAAGCTATCTTCGAAATGTCCATCTCCTGACTTTTAGTTGGCGATAACCAGACCGCAAGTCAATCTTGAAGAAAACTTGAGCTCCTTGCAATTGATCGAACAGATCATCAATACGCGGTAGAGGGTACCTATTCTTCACAGTAACCTCATTCAATTCCCTATAGTTAATGCACAACCTCATCGAACCATCATTTTTCTTCACAAACAGAACTGGAGCTCCCCATGGTGAGACACTGGGTCTAATAAAACCCTTGTCCAATAGCTCTTGCAACTGCACTTGCAACTCTCTTAATTCCAAGGATGCCATCCTGTACGGTGCCTTAGAGATAAGCGTAGTACCAGGCAGAAGATCGATCATGAACTCAATCTTACGATTAGGAGGAATACCAGGTAAATCTTCTGGAAAGACATCCGGAAATTTCCTTACAATAGAAAGCTCATCTAATTCCATCGTTGGAACCTTAGTGCCCATAACACAAGCCAAAAGGCCCTCACAATTCTTCCTCAACATCTGATATTCATGAATGGCAGGTAACCTCACGTCTTCTTAAAAGAAGAACTTAGGTTGCCCAGGTATATTGCAAACTATCCTCTTATAATAGCAAGCAATGGTCGCATGAAATTTGAAAAGCCAATCCATGTCTAAGATGACATCAATGTCACGAATGGCTACAGATATAAGATCTACCCGCAACCTCTTATCATCCAACTCCACAATAACAAGATGACATATCTCATGTAGCAGTACTGTGTCCCCAACTGGAGTGGACACAGTGAGACAACCATCCAAAGGTTCTACCGTAACAAATCAACGGTGCAAAAACTCCGGTGAAGCAAAGAATGCAT
>JAUTBS010104381.1:0-12822 GCA_032361285.1 Aequorea victoria | reverse complement strand
AGTTCAAACACCTTAGTGTACCCAACAGTATGGAAGAAAATTTCAAATCCCGACCTGTTGGGATGAAGTAGGGGAAAGGAAATTATTGGGGCCCGAGATAGTTCAGCTCACTGCAGACAAGGTCAAGTTAATTCGGGAAAGGTTGAAACAAGCTCAAGATAGACAGAAAAGTTATGCAAATACTCGACGACAAGACTTGGATTTGAAATAGGGGACCATGTGTTCCTGAAGATATCCCCTATGGAAAAGTGTCATGCGGTTCGGTAAGAAAGGAAAGTTGAGTCCTCGTTACATTGGACCTTTTGAGATCATAAAGAGGATTGGGAGTACAGCATACCAGTTAGCGTTGCCCCCAGATTTATCAAAGCTACATGATGTGTTCCATGTAGCCGTGTTGAGGAAGTATATATTCGACCCTTCACATGTCTTATTAGTGCAACCAATTGATCTTCGGCTAGATCTATCGTATGAGGAAGAGCTAGTAAAAGTGCTAGACCAAAAGGAGCAAGTATTGAGGAATAAAGTCATCCCGTTGGTAAAAGTCATGTGGCGCAGCCATTCTGTGGAAGAAGCCACTTGGGAAAGAGAGGAAGAGATATGGAAGAAGTACCCACATCTCTTTAATCAGGTACATTTAAACTTCGGGATAAAATTTCTTTAAGGAGGGTAGAATGTAACATCCCGTAATTTATTTTTCTTTTAAAAGGAAAATTTCAAGGATAATTAATGTTGTTTAAGCCTAAAAAGGAAATTAATAAATTAATCTTGGCCCGATTAGTTAATTCAAACATTATGGGAATTAATTCGTAAACCTTGAAAGAATATAGGCTTAAGTGTATTTTGAGCAAAGTTAAGTCAAATCCCCAATAAGGTGAAGAATGAAAAATTTTATACATTAAAGAATAAAATTATGGCTTAAAGTGGCAAGCAAACAAAATAATCAGTAGATCTTGGGCTGACAACCCCACTTTTGTCCCATCATCTTTGGGTTTTCATCATTTCAAGGCAGACATTGAGAGACCCAAGAAGTCTGTTCTCTCTCTCTCTCTCTCTCTCTCTCTCTCTTTACTGAAACCCACCTCTTTTCCTCAAATCTGGGAGTTTCCTTCCATTGTTGTGTACAAGATCCTGCTAGAAGGGGAGTGAAGTGTTTTCATGAGGCTGAGAAGGTCCTAGAGCTGAGAGTGGTGGAGTTTTTACACCACAACCGGTAGAGAAGAAGAAAAGAAAGAAAGGGGAAAGTGTAAAATCGTCATTGACGTCCTACTTCGAGATTCTTAAGGTAAGGATTGTATCTTCAACTCTGATGTGTTTTACATCACAGAATACCTCTCTTAATAGGAGTTTAGAACCCCCTTTCTTAGTTCTTCCTTTTTCTAAGTGCATGGATTGAGTAGATCTCCATTTTTATCCATTGATGGATATTTTTAATGGGAGAAATTTGGAAGTTTTATTCTAAATCTTGGTAGAAAGACCCTTATAAGTAGTTTTGGAGTGTTGGATGCTATGAATATGGAGGAGAGAAGTTTGTGGGTGTTGTAGAGCTTTGAGAGAAGTAGAAAAATCACATTTTTCACCCCAATTAGACCCTTATTTTAGAAAATGCACAAAAAATGGAGTATCATCGTTTTCGTCCATTCGAGTCGACCCAGACCCTTTGTGAGTCAACCAAAAGTGTGTTGCTCTCGGTAGTTTTTAGCAGGTGAGGGCTTGAGTCGACCTAAGGTTTCTGGGTTTCGACTCAAATCAATTTTCCCTCTGTTGTTTTAACAGGCATTGATGTGAGTCGACCCGCGGGGACTGTGAGTTGACTCAATTAGAGTTGCTCTTTATTATTTTAATAGTTGAGACCATGGGTCGACCCAAACCTCTGTGTGTGTCGACCCTATCCTAGACCCAGCGCATGTGAGTCGACCCAAGCCATTCGTGAGTCGACCCAACCTCAGCCCAACGCGCATGAGTCGAGATACCTCAGCCCATACCTCGACCCAAACCCCTCTATGTGCACCCTGAGTCGACTCGAAGGAAGGGTGAGTTGACCCAAAAGTCCTGTGAGTCGACCCAACTCGGTTTTGTGTCGACTCAAAGCTTTGAAATAGCTTTCTTCCAGTGTTATTTTTAGGCCTTTGTCCCAAAATTTGACTTACCGTGTGTAAATAGATGTGGATGTTTTTCTTGTATATCATCCTCCATTTCCCATGTATCTTATTCCACATTGTGATTTTGCCATAAGACTTTCACGAGAGGCATTGCTCGGTTGCGCAGTCTATATTACTTCCGCTCTAGAATTTGAATCGGCTCTTCCACATAAGTTAAATCCTTGCTTAGTTCTACCGGTTGTGCAGTCAGTACGTGAGTTGGATCAGGTACATACTTCCGATGCATAGAAACATGGAACACATTATGAAATTGTTCCAACTCTGGAGGTAGCGTCAACTGGTAAGCAGTCTCTCCAAGTCGTCGTAAGATTTTGCATAGTCCAATATACCTCGAACTCAGCTTACCCTTCTTCCCAATTCTCATTACTCACTTCCATGGTGATGCTCGAAGAAATTCTAGATCACCAACCTTGAATGCTAGCTCTCTTCTCCGGTTATCGGCATAACTCTTTTATCGATCTTGTGCAATCTTCATTCATTCACGTATGACCTTAACTTTGTCTATCGGTTCTTGAACTATCTCGGGTCCTAAAAGCTTCTGCTTCCTGACCTCATCCCAACAAATTGGAGTTCTACATCATCTGCCATAAAGTGCCTCATATAGAGCCATCTAGATGGTTGTCTGATAGCTATTGTTATATGTCAACTCTATTATTGGTAAGTCCACGTCTTAACTCCCTTGAAAATCTAGTACAAATGCTCGTAACATATCTTCTAGAGTTTCAATAGTCCTCTGCGATTGTCTGTCTGTCTACGGGTGGTATACCGTGCTAAACTTTAGAGATGTTCCTATTGCGTCCAGTAGGCTCGGCCAAAACTTTGAACTAAATCTCGAATCTCTATCGGATACAATTGACACTGGTGCTCCATGAAGTCGAACAATCTCATCTACATATAGTTGAGCTAACTTATCGAGCGTGAAATAAATTTTAACAGGTAGAAAATGAGTTGATTTGGTTAATCGGTCTATAGTAACCCAAATGGAGTCGTGACCTTTTTGGGTTCGAGGCAGCCCAGACACAAAGTCTATCGTAATGTTCTCTCATTTCCATTCAGGTATGGGTAGTGATTGCAGCAGTCCTGCTTGTTTTTGGTGCTCTGTCTTCATTTGTCGGCATACTAAACATCTTGCCACGAACTTAGCAATTTCTTGTTTCATCTTGTTCCACCAATAGTGCTTCCATAAATCTCGATACATCTTTGTGCTTCCTTGATGCATTGTGTACATGGAACTATGAGGCTCGTCGAGAATTTTTCTCTTTAAATCGGCATCATTAGGGACAAATAAAAAATTTCTGTACATTAGCACTCCATCTTTCGTAACCACGAAGTCTTTGTTTTCTTTCCTGATGACCTCTTCTTGTAGCTTCATTAATTGTCACTCAGTATTTTGAGACTCTTGAATTTTGTCTACCAATATGGGTTGAAGCATAAGATTCGCGAGTAGGATAGTCTCCATCTTAATCGTGGGTTCTACTCCTAAAGATAATAATTCCCGATACCAGCTCGGTCGCACATCTCATATATTTGCCAGGCTTCCTGACGACTTCTTACTAAGTGCATCGGCGACTATATTGGCCTTTTCTAGATGATAGTTGATCGTACAGTCGTAATTTTGATTAACCCCATCGACCTTCGCAGTTGTAGATTCAACTCATTCTGAGTGAAAAGGTATTTCAAGCTTTAATGATCCGTGTAGAACTCCGTAGTCTCTCAGTATAAATAGTGTCGCCAAATCTTTAAAGCAAACACAATCACTGCCAATTCGAGATCGTGTATTAGATAGTTTTGCTCATGAGTCTTCAACTGTCTTGACGTGCAGGCGATCACTTTCCCTTATTGCATGAGCACACAGCCCAACTCTTGGTGTGACGTATCAGTTTAACCACAAAATCTCCATTCCCTGAAGGAATTGTCAAAATTGGTGCGGTCGTTAACCATTTCTTCAATTCTTGGAAACTTCGTTCACAATCTTCATTCCATTCGAACTTGGTCTCTTTCTACATTAACTTCATTAGTGGTACCGCTATACTCAAGAAACCTTACACGAATCATCGGTAATAACTAGCTAGCCCGAGAAAACTTCGAATTTCTGTAACTCTCGTAGGTTGCGGCTAGTCTACTACGGCTTTCACCTTCTTGGGATCGAATGAGATTCCTTCGCTTGAAAGAATGTGACCCAAAAAAACTATACTTAGCAGAAACTCACACTTACTTAGTTTGGCATATAACCTTCTTTCTCTAAACGTTTGCAATACAATCTCGAGTTGTTGTTCATGTTCTTCCATACTCGGCGAGTATATCAAGATATCATCTATAAAGATGATCATGAATGAGTCAAGGTATGGTTAAAACACACGATTCATCAAATCTATGAATGTTGCTGGAGTGTTAGTAAAACCGAACGGCATCACTAAAAACTCATAGTGACCGTATCTCGTGCAAAAAGTTATCTTTGGTATGTAGCTCTCATTGATCTTCAATTGATGTTATCCTGATCTGAAGTCTATCTTCAAAAACACTTTGGCTTTCTTCAGTTGGTCCATTAGATCATCTATTCTTGGTAGATGATACTTATTCTTTATCTTAACCTTGTTTAGTTAACGATAGTCTATGCACATCCGTAAGGTTCCATCATTCTTCATAACGAACAGCACAGGTGCACCCCAGGGAGATACACTTGACCAAACAAAACACTTATCGAGTAAGTCTTGTAGTTTTTCTTTCAATTCTCCCAGCTCGATGAGAGCCATCCTATACGGGAAAATTGAGATAGGCATTATTCTCGGTAACAACTCTATGAAAAGTTCTATTTCCCGATTATCTGTAATCCTGGTAATTCTTCTAGAAAAACATCAACGAACTCCCGTACTACGTGAATGTCTTATAACTCTGGAGTATCCTTCTCAACGTCAACTACATGTGCCAGAAAACCCTGACACCCCTTACTTATCATCTTTCACGCCTTAATAGCAGAGATTAGGTACGTCGGTGTAATACTTTGATCTCTATTAAAAGAAAATTTGGATTCTCCCAGAATTCAAAAAATAATTTTTTTATGGAAGTAGTCTAAGGATGCATGATAAGATGATAACCAATCCATCCGTAGGGTAAGGTCAAAGTGATGCATACTCAGAGGTAGTAGATCAACCATCAATTCCCGATCATTGATGTTAATCACACAATCCTTGTAAACATCCTTAATTTTTACTTCACTTCCTACGGGCATCATTATGGTTATGGTGTAGTTCAGATTAGTGCTCGACTTGTCCAAGTGTGATGCAAATGCCCATGATATGAAAGAACATGTTGAATCTGGATCAATAAGAACACAAGATTCTTTGCCATAAATTGTAAGTTTATATGTAATCACATTTGGCATTGTCGCCGCATCTTGACGTGTCATTGCGAACACTCTCCCTTGCGCCTATTGTCTTCCGGCATTATTGTCTCTTCGGCCGTCATTGTTTTTAGATGGACCTCCACACACTTGATTAAAATTTCCCTTGTTTCCATGCCTTCCCATCGCCACACTTCCTACTGATGTTGTTGCCTAATTCCCCTATCGATAATCTCTTTGAATATGGCCTTGTTGCCCACACTTGTGACATTTCACACTCGGTATAGCCATTGTACCAGTGCAATCTCTTGACATGTGCCCAGACTTTCCGCATGTCCAGCATTGTTTAGGTCTACCCTGGCTACCAACATTGTTTTGTTCATATTTCTCATTGTTTAGGTCCACCCTGACTTTTCGCATGTCCAGCCTGTCCACAATTGTGTGTTGTTTCTCAGAGAGAACCCTCCACGTACATTTCCGGTCTAGGTCTGAGTTCTATTCATGGGTGGTTTAAAAGGGCTTCCCATGACCCGCAATCCCTGAGCATCATTATGGTTTTGAGATTTTGCATTTTCGTAAGTTTTTAGGTCGGAGTGAGCTTTTTTGAAAGTCTCCCGTCTTTCCCTAGCTTCCATCACGTGCTTCTCAGCCCTCCTAGCATCGTCTATTAACTCAACATATGTTCCAAAGTTGTGGGTAGAGAATCTCAAATAGATAAGTTAATCCAGACCACTTCGAAACCTCCTACTCTTCTCAGCTTTAGTTGCCACCATCGATGGTGCAAAACGTGACGAAGCTGTGAACTGGACTTTATACTGGTTCACCGTTCTCTCATTCTATTTCAACATGATGAATTCTTGTTCCTTCTCATGTCGATAGCTTTTGGTAAAATACTTTTGATCGAATTCCCCTATGAATTGGTCCCACATTACGAGTGGCAGTGCGATTCCTTCCACCGGTGCAGTTAGTAGTCTTGAAGCCGCTTCCCACCATTGGTGTACCTCTTCAGTCAGCATGAAGGTTTCTAGTAGAACCTTCTATCGGTCTATCACCATCATGAGGTTAAAAAGTTGTTCAATCCTCTTGATCCCATTTTCAGCTTCCGCCTCGCTAGAGCTCCCGTTGAACGGGAGAGGGTCCAACTTCTTGAATTGAATGTAAATTGTGTTGTTCGTCCTAACTAGTAGTATAGGTGGTCTCCCATAATGTTGCACTTGTTGCTCCATCATGTGGGTCATAGCTTCAAACATTCGCTTTACCGTCGGCTCATTTTGAATCTGAGGTTCCTGTTGAACTTCAGGTTCCCTTTGTTCCTCGTGATGTTCCTCCTCCACGTGAACCGAAGCGTACAATTCGACTTCACCGTCCATGTCCTAAAACATAACCAAAACACATCTTTAATCTATATGTTATGATTCACTCTATGATAACTTAACGGGTTCATTTAACGTTTTATGTATACGTCATCTCATAGAGTTAACCACTTGGCGTATCTTCGCAAGGTCAACTCAGAACACATGTCCAGGATCCAACAATAGTCTCGTCTACCATTCTAAGCGACTCATGACACAAATGGTTATATGCCGGTCCACTATGACCTCTAGACTCAACATGTCTAGACAAGACTAAACCTAAGCTCTAATACCAAGTTGTCAAGCCCTGCCCTGAGCACTGGGTACGAAACCTGAGGGAGGGTACACAACCCAACATTCTTAACAACATTCCCAATATTTAAGCATAATTTTTTTTCTTTTTAACATTTTATCAGGACTTCATCCCTGCACCCAATGTAGCATCCAAAAATCTACACAAGAGGAATTACAGCCTCAGCAACATCATCTCATTAATTACAATCCAAAGAAGAAAGCAAAAAAGTGTTTCAGGCCCTAACTTCCCAAAATTCTCTCAAAAGCCTAAAACCACAGTGGACCGTAGCAGACATAGCCCTAACGTCAAACCTTCCAAAATCATCAATTTGTGTGGGGATGATCTATAATTCACGTGGTCACCAATCACTAGCAATAGCATTATAAATTGCACAATAGAAGAAAACATTGCATCACTTTAAAAACGGGATAACTTTTCGCAAAATATGAGTTTTATCACAAATATTCTAAATTGCAAACTTTTCACAAATCACCTCATAAAAGAGGGCTTTTCCAACCATCACTTATCGTTAAAAGAGATATTCTGTGATTTCATCATTATTATTAATCCATAAATTATCTCATAATAAAAATAGCCAACGGTTGTATTAACCTTTCAACCATGAGTTATTGTACTACAGAGTCCCCGAATATTCTGTGTACTCTTAATTGGACAGGGCTAAGACTTATTCGCTGGGCCACTTAAAAATACTCAGTAATAGAGCTAACACATCATTCATCATTATACTAGGGCATATATCCACGCATTATCAGGTGTGCGATATGTTCTATATATTATATAGTGGCATATATTCACGCATTATCGGGTGTACGATATACCGACCACATAGCACTCATCATGTAATATCAAGGTTATCAAGATACACATAATGTATCCATTAATCATTTTTTCTTAATCTCAATAATTGTTCTCATACTTCATATTTTTTATAATTCTCTTATTCTTATATTCAATAGAGTAGTTTCATATAAGTATATATCATCTTCCTCCTTCATTCCAAATATTTCTCGTTTGACCATAGTTCTCATATCCTACTATGTTCTTAAGGATCATTTCATAAAGATATTAAGTTTTAGTTTCAAAAGAGGTTCGTAAATCATTTTATAAAACATAGATTATTTCATAAGAACTCTCATAATTTTTATAACGTAGCATATCAATTTTTTTTTCATTTGTCCAACACGGTCATATTTCTCATGTTCTCAGGTTCATAGATTATTTGATAAAACATTGGTTCACAACTATTGTTTCTTTCACGAGTAAGATCACCGTTTATTTTCATAAAACATATAACTTCCATTATGTTTCAAAACATATGTTCATCATACAATTTATAAAATAAAGGTTCGCAAACATAACTTTCTTTCATAAGTTAAACTACCATTTAGGTTCATAACACATAGGAATGATAGAAACTTTACTATGTGAACTAAGGTTACAAATACATGCTTGTGTGGATATGCAAGTGAGGTAATTTTATTCTTAAGTATATCATTTTTAATCATTCTTGGTACACTCATGTTCCCTAGGATCCCTAACTTGTGTTTAGGTGTTTACATTTGCTTAAAGCCTTTCTAAACCTCATTCTTCTCCATTTACAAATTCTGCTCCAAGGATTCAAAAATAAATTAAAAACACTAAACCTTACTAGAAACTTCTATAAAATTACCGACACCTAGATTATTGTGTTATCAAAACTGTTCATGAAGAAACCAAAGACTGGTTGTGAACATAAGGGGGTTAGAAATTGTTATAACATAATCTTTCGAAAAAGGAGCCTATTTGGTAGAATTATGATATCGCAAAATCTACTGAACAAAAATGTGTTTTGTAAATTGGGGGTGCAACAAGACCCATTGACCTTTCTTTAAATATTTGGCCCATCTCAATGAATGGTTTCTAGAATATTCTACAAGCGTTAAAAGTTTTCCATTTTTCTGCCTCTGTGTCACAGAAACTTCAAAAATTGCATAGGGGTTCAAAAATACATATTTGGGTCCAACTAGAAATCACACATACTCAAGACATCCTAAAGCGTCTCTGTTGGTAACATATTTTAATTTGGGGAATGCTTCATTCACACAAAAGTTCCTAGAGTTTGCTTAAAAGTCATGTTGTTTTGATGATTCTTTCACAATTACACACACCATCCAACTTCTCCTATTTTAGTATGTTCAAGGCTTTTCCAAACACATCATAACAACACTATATGTTCATCTTAAGGAACCATTCATTTATTACATTATTTCTTCTTTATCTTTGATCATTAAATAGTTTTCCTAGAACAAGGTCTCATACAACCTTTTCTTGTTTTCATAGTCCACCTTCATTCTTGTTCATATTTCTTTTATCTTAAAGAGAGTTTGAGATAAGAAGATGTTATTAGGAGAGGGAGATCTGGAAGATCACTTACTTGGTGGTCTTTCTTGTTCTGAAAACTAGGACTTAGCTTTAGGTTTCTTCTTTTTCTTCTTTCTTTCTTCTCTTTCTTCTTCTTCTTTCTTTCTTTCTTTCTTTCTTTCTTCTTTTTCTTCTTATTCTTCTCTTCTTGTTCTCCTTCTTGCTTCCCCCAAATTTAGAGAGAGAGAGAAAGGGAGTGGAAGAAATGTTTTAAAGTGTAGGAGAAGGGGTTCTATTTATAAGCTAAGATTTGGGATGAAAAGTCCATACTACCCCTCATTTAGTTTTAATTCAACTCCCGATTGAGTTCTTGTTCTTCCAATTTGATTCAAATCCAACTAAAAGTTGGGCTCCAAAATTGATAATTCCATGTTTGGATTCAATAATCCATTTTCCTTAGGTTTTGTTTGGTTTAATGGAGAACAAGTTCCTTAGAATTAAGGTACTTTACAAGACTTTTTCATTTTCTTTTATTTTTATTCTAATTATGTCACATCACTTCTTCTCTCCTCTCATCATCCCTCCATGTGCCTTACACTATTCCATGAAGAATTTGGGACCTTTGATGAGGTAAGAAACCCATTCCTTAAAGAAACCATCATGTCTTCTTTTTTACCTTTTCTTTCTCTATTTTTTTCTCATCAAGATTTCACATCACTCGCCCTCTCCTAGGGGGAGCCTTCCAAGGCTCTTTTAGAGGCTTCTAGAAGTTTTATTTTATTTATTTATTAATTCATGAGATTAAAATTCACTTTGGGCTCAAATTAAATTTATTTTGATCAAATTTTAAGTTTTGGGTCTAACTTTAATTTGGACTTATAATTAAATCAATTGCGCATTAAATAAACTAATTGGGCTCAAATAATTATTTATATTGGGCTCCCATAATAATTGGCCCAAAATTCTAATTAAATTTCTCTATTGGACTTCTCAAAGTTTGGGCCTCATTTAGGCATTTCATGAATTTTCTTCTTTGAACTTTGAATTGAGTTCTTTCATTTATGATTTTGTTGGGCCCTTATAGTTGGGCTTAGCCTCATAATCTACCCAAATTTTCATTTAAATTCTTGGACTTTAGGAGTTCCTAGGCCTTTCTTTGGTCCGTTTTGGTTTACTGCGCATTTTTCGCCTTTCTTAGGATTTTCTAACTTGAATTTTCTTTTAACGTTCTTTGCTCATAAATATTTGGATGACGGACTCTTTCTCTTTTTGGTTTTCTTGCCTGAACCTTCAGGTTGGTCCTTCCTTCTTCGTTTGGCGACGGATGATGGTGTATTTGAAGCTTTCATTGTTGATTCTTAAGTTTTTGTAGCTCACGGTAATTTTTTGAGATTTCTAGGGCTTTTTCTTCTCAATCGAGAATATGATTTTCAGCGATGATGCTGAAGAAGAGAATGTGGGGGTTTTATGGTGGAGGTTTAGAGAGATATGGTGAAAGATTGTGACGGTTGACTTTTTGCAGGTTTCGTGAACCAGAGAGAGCACAAGAGAGAAGAAGAGAGAGTCTATTTTAAATTAATGGGCCATACAAAAAACTTTCAAATTTATATACCCGTTACGCTTGGGTCGACACATCAAAGCTTTTGTGTTGACACAAATGTGTGTTAGGGAATCAGCAACCACGAGGAATATCCTTGAGCCAACACATATCCTATGTGTGTCGACACCAATTCCTTATGAGTCGACACAATAACGTGTGGGTCGACCCATCAGCTTAAATGTTGAGGCTATGGAGTCTTGAGTCGACACGTGTATATAAACATACAATTTTTGCAACAACACATAAATCATGGATTTAACATATCGAATTCACCTTTTATGAAATTAAAACTTTCTTCACTTAATGGTTTGGTGAAAATATCAGATAATTGAAGTTCTATACTAATAAATTCTACTATTATATCACCTTTTTGTGTATGATCTCTTATAAAATGATGTCGTATTTCTATATGCTTTGTTCTTGAGTACTGGATAGGATTTTTAGTTAAATTAATTGTACTTGTATTATCGTATTTAATTTGAATTTTATGATATTCAAGATTAAAGTCTTCCAATTATTGTTTCACGTATAACATTTGAGCGCAACAACTTCCTATAGCTATATATTCAACTTTTGTGGTTGAGGTAGCTACAGAGTTTTGCTTTTTACAAAACTATGAGATTAGAGAGTTTCCTAAGAAATGACATGATCCACTAGTACTCTTATGGTCTAGTCTACAACCAGCAAAATCAGCATCCGAATAACTTAATAGATCAAGAGAAGTGTTCTTAAGATACCATATTCCCAGATTTGTTGATCCTATTAGATATCTAAGAAATATTTTTACTACTATTAAATATGATTCTTTAGGATCTGATTGATATCTTGCACAAAGACATACACTGAACATAATATCAGGTCAACTTGTAGTTACGTAAAGAAGCCTTTCGATCATACCTTGATATTTCTTACTGTCGACTAATTTAACTTTTTCGTCTTTGCCAATTACCGTTGAAGTGCTCATGGGTGTTGTGCATGGTTTAGCACCTTCCATATCAAATATTTTCAATAGCTCATTAGTGTATTTGACTTGATTTATGAATATCCCTTCTTTGATTTGATTTATTTGAAGACCGAGAAAAAAAATAAGTTCCGCTATCATACTCATCTCGAATTCTTCTTGCATTGTCTTAGAGATTTTTTTGCATAGATTATCATTAGTAAAACCAAAGATAATATCATCAATATAAATCAGTATTAATAACATGTCTTTGCATTTTTGTTTGATAAACAAGGTTGAATCTAGTTTTCCTCTAGATAATTTTTTTTTTATTAGGAAACCACTTAGTCTTTCATACCAAGCTCTTGATACTTTTTTTTAATCCATATAAAGCTTTTGATAACTTGAAGACATGATCATGATATTTGTGATTCTCAAAACCTAGAGGTTGCTTTACATATGCTTCTTCATTTATGTATCCATTTAAGAATACACTTTTAGCATCCATTTGATATAGTGTAATGTCTCTTTGACATGCAAATGCGAACAACATTCTTATAACTTCTAGTCTAGCTACGGGAGCATAGGTTTTTTCATAACCAATTCATTCTTCCTGATTATAACCTTGGGATACTAGTCTAGCTTTGTTTCTTACTATGTTTCCAGATTCATCTTTGTTGTTTCTAAAACCCATTTTGTGTCTATGACAGATATATCTTTAGATCTAGGAACTAAGGTCCAAACTTTATTTCTTTCGAATTGATTTAGTTCCTCT
>JAUTBS010104270.1:0-12828 GCA_032361285.1 Aequorea victoria | reverse complement strand
TTGGACTTTGATTGTCCCTTGGGTTAATGAACTCCAAATGAGTTCTTCTATAAAAAGATCTGAAACAAGCTCAAACACAATCACAACATTAGTGACAACAATAAATCAATGTTGTTATAATCAAAATCAAAAACAAAGGCATGATTGAAAAGGCCTTTAGGCTAACAAAAGACATTCAGATCTGTTGGAGGGCTGCTTTGACATGGTTCCATGTTGAGAAGGACTCCTCATTTTGGACCAAAGCTCATTCAGGTCTGCGAGATCCATCCAATGTTATTACCACCGTCGAGGTCGGCTCGACTATCGACGCCACCATTGTCGTCAAACTCAACGTTGGTGATGTCCACCCTATCGAGGATGCTCCAGCCATAGAGGACACTCTGGTTGCCGAAGACGCTCCTATGGCCTATCCTTTATGATTTTTTGCTTTATTTTTTATACTTAACATACTCGGTAGTTGACCAATTTGTTTTTGCTGTAAGGTCATTTTTGCTTCTGTAGCCTCCGGGCCTTCTTATTCAATGAAAGTAAATTTTTTTCTTGAAATATTTGTAAGTGTTGTAAGTCTTTTGCATGGATGAGATCAACTAACTTTTTACACCTTCTTTTGTAATTCTTGCCACACTGCACAGCACGGTGTGTGACAGAACTCCTCATTCTGAGCGTAGCTCAGCGAGTAAGAATTTACCAAGTATTGGCATGACATTTGTTGTCGATAGCACAGCTCAATGTTTGATCGAGCTCCTCATTTTAAGCCTAGCTCGACATGTAAAATTCTTGAAAACTTAGCCAAGTGTTGGCACTTCATGCCAAATACCACATCACGGTTTGTGATCGAACTTCTCATTTTGAGCGTAGCTCAATGGGGTTGTTCTAACCCTTAGAAATTGTTTGAATTCTTTGTTGAGGCCGAGATGTTCTAGTTTTGGCCAAATTTGGGATTGCTCTAACCCTTAAGAATTATTTGAGTTTCTTGTTGAGGTTGAGCTGTTCTACTTTTAGCTGACTTCTAGGTTATTCTAACCCTTAGGAATTGTTCGAATTCCTTGTTGATGCCAAGATGATCTATCTTTGACTGACTTCTGAGTTGTTCTAAACCTTAGAAATTGTTCAAATTCCTTGTTGATGCCGAGCTGTTCTAACTTTGGTCAACTTTTGGGTTGTTCCAACCCTTAGGAATTGTTCAAATTCTTTGTTGGTTTCGTGCTGTTCTAGCTTTGGCCAACTTCTGGGTTGTTATAATCCTTAGGAATTGTTCAAATTTGTTATTGATGCCAAGTTGTTCTAGCTTTGGCCGACTTCTGGGTTATTCTAACCCTTAGGAATTATTCAAATTCTTTGTTGAGGCCGATCTGTTAAAGATTTGGCCGACTTTTGGGTTGTTCTAACCCTTAGGAATTGTTCGAATTGTTTATTGAGACCAAGTTATTCTAGCTATGGCCGACTTCTGGGTTGTTCTATCCCTTAGGAATTTTTTGAATTCCTTATGTAATTTCGTACGATTAGATTTTTCAATGGATGATTTTATTAATGAAGCCTCTTGGGCGATTACATTGCTAATGATAGAAAAAATGTAAGTTAGCCCAATTATATGGTCTAGGAACCTCCCTCCCATTTTCATCTTCAAGTCTATAAGCCCATGCTCTAGTAATGGCCTGAACTTTATAGGGTCCTTCCCAATTGGCGCCGAGCTCCTCCTCTGTGAAAACTTTTGTGTTGCCCATAACCTTCCTGAGTATCGGGTCTCCTGGCCAAAGTCTCAAGATTCGACCTTCTTATTTTACTCATTCGCCATCACTTGCTGGTAAGCCTGGATTCTTAAGAGGGCGGTCTCCTTTCATTTTTCAACCAAGTCGAGGTCTCAGGCCAGAATCTCATCATTGCTCTCTGGGGTGAACAGGTCGGTCCTCATGGTAGGGCGGCCAATCTCTAAGGGGGGTCACTACCTTGATCCTATAGGAAATTGAATACGATGTTTCTCCTATTGACCATCGGGTGTAGTTCGGTAAGCCCAAAGAATGTTGGGGAGTTTGTCAACCCATTTTTCTTTGACTTTCTCTAACATTTTCTTTATGTCGTCTAATATTATCTTATTGGATGCCTTTAGTTGGTCGTTGCACTGAAGGTAGGCTATAGTTGAGTTATAAAACTTAATGTCTAGCTCGGCCACAAACATTCTGAATATTCTTCCGTTGAAATGAGTTTCATTATCCAAGATAAGGGCTCCTCGGATGCCGAACCTCATAATGATGTTTCTCCATATAAATTTCCTCACATTGGCCTCTCGAATGTTGGCCAAGGTCTCAACTTCCACCCATTTGTTGAAGTAGCCAGTGGCCGTTATGATGATCCTTCTGTTGTTTATGGCCTTCGAGAGGGGTCCCACGATGTCAAGGCCCCATTGAGCATAAGGCCAAGGAGTTGTGAGAGGGAAGAGCTCGCCTAGTAGTTAGTGAAGGAGAAAGGCAAACTTTTGACACTTTTCACACTTTCGGACGTATTGTTGGGTGTTCTTCTGCAGGTACGGCCACCAATAGCCCTATGTGGCTTTCACAAATCCCCTCATGGATTTTGAACAGTAGGTCTTCCACTGTGCTTAGATGCACACATAAGAGGTACGATCTGGTAAATGACCTTTGATACAGTTTATTTGTAGGGGAGAGCCAAAACTGAGCTACCATTAGTTGTATTTTATGTATCTTTCTCTTGTCGGTCAAAAGTTAGTCGGTCTTGAGAAAGGACACGATGAGATCCATCCATCTCGGTGTGAGATTCGCTGGGAGGAATTCTTGTGGGTGAGGATCGACTTCGATGATGGATCTCCCCATAAAGTCAATGGAAATTGTTCTTACCCCGCCGAACTTTGTTGCCATGGCAAGAGAGGCAAGGGCGTCGGCGTGGCTGTTCAACTCTCTATCTATCTTATCCACCTTGAAAGCCTTGAACTGTTTGATCTCTTTCCTTGCTTTTTTAGATAATTGGCCATTCTGTCGTCTCAGGCCTCGTACACGTCTGTCAGTTGGTTGACTACCAACTGGAACTCAATGTATGCCATTAATTTAGTTACTTGGAGCTTTCTAGCTGCACGTAGGTCAACCAGAAAAGCTCTGTATTCGGCCTCATTGTTGAAAGGGTGGGAAATGATTTTGAACGACTGTTCTAGTGCTACTCCTCCTAGAAAGATCAGGACTATTTTAGCTCATGCCCCTCGGTTGTTAAATGCACCATCCACTTAGGCTCCTCTTAATGGAATCTTCCATACCTCGGGGGAATTTTCCCCCACTAGATCATTAATTGCTACTTCAGTTGTTGAGCTAGGAGCGTTCGATATTGGAGTGAACTCGATGATGAAGTCTGCCAAAACTTGTACTTTGAATGTCATCCTGGGTTCGTAGCTAATGTGATGCTCGTCAAGATCTACAGCCCATTTAGAGATCTTGCGTATTAGGTCGGCCTTGTCGAGTAGGGCCTTCAGAAGGTATTCGGTGAGCACGATGATGGGGCGGGCTTGGAAATAATGCATCAATTTCCTTGAGACCATGAACAAGGCATAGGCCAGCTTCTCTAGTAGTAAATACCTTGTTTCAACATCAGAGAAGGTCTTGCCCACATAGTAGACGAGTTGATGTTGGCATTCCTTATCTCAAATAAGTATTCCTCTTGTTGCATGTTGGAACACGACTAGATAGAGGTAGATCACTTCTCCGGTGATGGGTGTGGAGAGGAATGAAGGCTTTGTCAAATACCTCTTTAGTTCTTCGAGAGCTTGGCCCACCTCTTCGGTCCATTGAAATTTGGGATTCTTTTTTAGTGCTTAGAAAATGGGCCGGCACTTGTTTGAAGAATAAATGATAAATCTTTTTAAGGTTGCGGTCATCCACATTAGCTTTTGGATGTCTTTGACCAAATTAGGCCTCTGTACGGCCTTAATCACCTAAAATTGGTCCAAATTTGCTTCAATGCCTCTATATATGACCAAAAAGATTAGGAACTTACCTGAACCTACACTAAAGGCATATTTGGAGGCATTCATTTCCTAAAGGCTGGCCAGATGGCCTTTTTTTTCTTTAGATTTAACCACCTTGGCGTCTATATATGCCTCCCTTGTTTGACCCAGCACTCCGCTAAACATCTTGGTCACCATTCTTTGATAAGTTGCCCCTGTGCTCTTCAACCCAAATGGCATAACCTTATAGTAGTAGGTCCCCCTAGGGGTGATGAATGCAGTCTTCTCTTGGTTTAAACTGAACATCGCGATTCGATGGTAGCCTCGGTAGGCATCGAGGAAGCTCATCTGCGCGTGCCCGAACGTTGAGTCCACCAGCTATTCGATCTTCGATAGAGGGAAGCTATCTTTCGGGAAAGCTTTGTTTAGACTCATAATTTCTATGCAAACCCTCCATTTTCTAGTTTTCTTCTTGACAGCTACCGTGTTCGACAGCCAATCATGGTAGTTGACCTCCCTGATGGCCTCAACTTCAAGAAGCTTAGCAACTTTTTTAGCCACAGCTTCAACATGTTGGGGTGGCGACTTATGGCTTCTTTGATGGCTTGTAGGTCAAGCTGACAATAAGCTTGTGACAGAAGAAGGCAAGGTCAACCCACAACATGTCGTAGGAATTCCACGCAAAGACCTCGATGTTTGTCTTCAAAAATGTGACCATCTCGACCATCTCCTCATTTTCCATGGTAAAGCCGAGCAAGAAGAAGTTTTCTAGGTCAGCTTCATTGATGGGGATTGTTAGAGGGCCTTCCACCGCCTTTTCTGCTACCTCTGTGTTGACTTATTCTAAGACAGGCTGATCTGGGATTTTCATAAGTTGGACTTGACCCGTGGTTTGCATACTCTTTAGCGCAGCCACGAAGCACTCCTTTGAGGTGACTTTGTCGCTGTATATTACCTCCAAGCCTTCCTCGATGAGGGATTTCATCAATTGATGGTAGATCGATGGTATGGCTTTCAACTCGTGCAACCACGATCTGCCACCTATGGCATTGTAGTCTAAGAGGACATCAACAACTAAAAAGTCAGTATCAACAGTAATAGAGCCTACCCGAACGGGAATCGTCACTCTCCCTAGAGACCAAATCAGCTGTGAGTTGAATCCCACCAAAGGGGTGAGCGATGGAGTCAAGCCTTTTTTCCCAAGGCCGAGCTTCTTTAAAAGAGCATAGTATATGATCTCAGTCAAGCTGCCCTAGTCTACCAGGATTCTCTTGATGTTAAACCCTACCGTGTTTAAGATTATGACTAGGGCATTGCTGTGCGGGTGCTAAACCTGCTCTGAATCTTTCTTCGTTAAGGATATCTTAGACTTAGTCCTCCTTCCTTCTGACCTCAACCTTTTGGATAGCTATACTTACATCACGGCCCATTGGTGCTGAGCTTTCTGCATTTGGTCTCTAAGGCCATTTATTTGGTCGTGATCTATCAGGTTGTAGATCACAGTAATCTATCAAATGTCCTGGCCGGCTGGGGGGTTGCCCTTCTATTCTGATCGAGGGCCCTCTCCTTGTTCTCTCCTTAGTTGTCAATGAACTATTTTAGATGTTCATGACGCACCAGGTCTTCCAAGTGCCTCTTGAAAGAGTGACAGTCTTTCGTCTTATGTACCTTTTCCTTGTGATAGGAGCATCTCCACTGAACCTCATCTCTGATGGCAGCCTGGATAATTGCCTCTGGTATCTTGGGTGGCCATACCAAATACGGCTTCTCTTTGATCCACAGGAGAATCTGATAGATCGACTCCTTGAAAACTGTGTTCACGGCAATGTGCGAGTTGTAGGCACCCTCCATCCTAGGCAGACTGAACTGATCTGGTTAGCCCATCTCTCTCCTAGATTTCTTTGTGGGGCTTTCTATCACCCTTGTATTCGGCCTTCTGGGGCTAGACTCGTCCCATTCTGGTTTGGTTGTGTTGGCATCTTCCTCATTTCTTACATATTGCTCCACCCTTTTGCATGAATCTTCTATCTTCCTGGGGGTTTCCATTGTCAGGGTGCCTCTAAGTTCATTCCCAAGGGAGAGCCCTAACTTGAATGAGTCAATTGCCATGTCTTCGCTATAGTGCTCAATGTCATTATAGATCTCCTAATACCCTCCTGCATAAGCACACAAGGTTTCTTCCTTTTCTTTTCTTAGGGCCAAGAGAGCATTAATGTTCTTGGGGATATTTGTACAGGTTATGAATTTGGCTACGAATGTTGTAGCTAGTTCTCCCCAACTCTTGATGGAAGCAGCCAGGAGCTTATCAAACCACCTCAAGCCAGTTTCTATAAGGCTGGAGGAAAGACTTTACATATAAGGGAGTCATTTTTATTCTACGGCATAATTATCTGTCTATAGTGGTTGATGTGGGTGTTCGGGACCATCTTTGTATCCTAAGAGGTAAACTATGGGAGGGGAAAGCCTTTATTGGCACTAACAACTCAATCCTGTCCGAGAATGGAGTAGTCAGGAATTTACCATTTATAGGGCTCAGCGTGGGAGCTGGTATGCTCGGGCTAGGAGCTGGACAGCTTGACCATTGAGAGTGGTAGCTTGGAGGTTGGCTCGGTTGTGCTCGTCGTTCAGACTCCTCAAGCCTTTCCCTTCTTCTCGAGATGACCGCTCTCAGGTTCGAGCCGTGCTGAGATGAGTGTGTGTGACTTTTTTTTCTAGTGTCCCACTGGTTAGTGCTTTCCTTAAGGGGGTGTAACTGCTTTCCTCGCTGCTCGCCGAGTCTCGGGCTCCGAAGAGCTCCCAAACATCCTTCTCTACCCCTCCAACCTTTACGAGTGATGGAATAAGGCTCCTTTTGGAAGGGGGAATGCCCTTACCCTGATAGAACCTAGGCCATGTTGACTGGTGTCTCCCTTGTCTCTTGGGCTTTTCTCTTACCCCTTGGCCTTGAGGGCAACCCTCAACCTGGATATCTCCTCCCTCATAACGTTGAAGGTGGCATCTTGATCGAGATCGCCTTTAGATCACCTGGGGGTTTGGTATGTAGGCCTTTTGCCTTGGTACCTTTCTAATCTTTTGGTAGAGTGTTTCTTCACGAGACTGCGTTCATTGTTCGACCTATCATCATCTCCTCCCAAATTTGACTTAGAAGGGGATCTCATGGATGAAAGTTGGGTTAATCTGGTTAGTTCTCACAGACGACGTGTATGGGGGTATTTTTGTAGGGTTGTATGGATTGAATGGAACTATCATTACGTCCGAACCTTCGTCCCGTATGGTCTGAATGGCCTACAGAAAAATAGCATAATAAATTATCCGGCGGGGTGTTATCGCTAAAATCTCTCTCTGATGGCTAAGTTAGCAGAGGCGCTAGAACTAAAACCAAAAGAAATTGATTCAGGAATTAGAGTTTTTTATATATGTGCACATACCTCTACGGGGTTGATGAACCCCTCTTTATATACTGGGTAAGAAAATGGGGTAAGTTGACTTTGGTGTTGATTCTCATGTAAGCATTGTTGCCCCCATTACATCTAGTCTAAATTCATAGACTTCATGATGGCATGTCAGTGAGTGTATAGGTCCATTAATTATCACATTTCTTCAGCTCAGTTTTGGCTTTGGACATCGATCATTCTGCGTTCTTTGCCTATTCAGCTTTTCGACGTGACTTCTGGTTCACGGTTCAATCCCAACCCATATTTGATGGACACAAATTGAACATTGGGCTGTGTTAGATATTGGGCCGACTCATTGAGGTTCGACCCCTTCGTATATATATTAGAAGCAGCTGTAAATACAAGTGCATAAAAGATCCACTTGCTTTTGATTAAATATCGATCAGTTTTTATGAGTGTGATTTTGTTCACTTAGGTAAGGTTATCCATCATTATTTTATTTTTATTGTATAAAAAATAGTTTTTGTGAAGATAACAAGTAAGTGGTAAGATTCAATTTTGGATAAATTACACTAACCTCCCTTGAGGTGTGAAAAAAATACAACAAACACCACTGTTTTAAGAAAATTACATTGGCATCCCTTTCAACTTAACGTTGTTAATGATTTTGTCAAATTGACCAATCTACCCGCAAATGATATTATATTCTCGACTCTTCTCATCTTTGGGGATTCCCTCATCTCACCTGTCATTGACTTCTCAATTCTATCTATCTCTCCACACTAATATTCTATTCTCTTTCCATACTACCACCATCGTGCTTGATGATCTTCTCGCTATCACCACCATAGCGCTCGATGATCTTCTCGATTACCACCATGATCAACACACCACCACCACCATGATCGACACACCACTGTTGATTGACCACACCACTGTCGATGCCACTACATCACCACCTTTAACTCACCACCGCCTATCGATACAGCACCACCATCGTTGCAATCACACGATCACTGTCAATGCCAAGGTTAGAACCCCTAGATTGCACTACTCATTCTCTATGCGGGTTTGAGCACTAGATCACAGTTTTCTTCCTCATACTCTTTATTTTGTGATGTTTTTTTTTTAATTTAATTAGTGTTGGTGGTGATTTTCGATGTTCGGTAGTGTTTTATGGTAGGGTTGTTTGTAAGGTGGTAGAAGTGTGGTGATTTGGGTAAGGAAGGGAGCTAGCAGTGAGATCCATGAGGAATATATGGAATAATGGTTGGTGTTAGGGGATATGGAGAGATTGGTTAGCGACGGTGAAGGCGTTGGGTGGGTTGGTAGGTTGGGTGGGTGTGATACAGAGATAGAGAGAGATTGATTAGCTATGATATTTGTGAGGAACCCTCTCAAAGAACTCGTCACCCTCGTTCTTTTAAATTTAAAATGCGCTCTCGGTTTTATGATTTTTAAAAGAAAAATGGGGTTTTATGTTTTGAAAAGAGAGCCCCCCAAATGCGTTCATGTTAAAGGCTGCACAATTGGAGTCGTCACTTATTTTTTAATAAAAAATTAAGAAAATAAAACTTTTAAAGAACTAGTCCGTCGTTACCAGAGATAATAGTTCGAAAGCTAGGGTACAAAAAGAGAAGGTGTTAGGCACCCCTCTCGCCCGATCCGAAGACCAGCCTTTACTTAACTATTTTTTTGTTCTTGTCTTAAATTTATCAAAAGTAACATATACAGAACGGGGGTTGAAGAGAGATCATACAAAATCAAGCAAGAAAATAAAACTCAACCTAAAACTAAGGGCTTCATATGCATACTTATACTTAATTGCATGTCAAATGGGGAGATGGCCACATATCAGTGCAGTTTACACATAGAAAAGCATTCTGTTAAACATAAAAAGATGTAGAAACAACCACTGGTTTTTACAGAGGTGGCGCATGCCACCTTTTCACCTAGCATGTGCCACGTAGACATGGTGCACGCCATTTTTGGACACTCTAGCAGTGGCACGCATGACTATACCAGAGTGAGCTCGACACTGAGAAGACCAAAAGGGGTCACTATTTTAAGAAAAATAGTGTATTTTGTGTGCAAAAGTATTTTATATAAGAAGAAAGAAGAGAAAAGCATGATAATTCACATAGAATCTTCAACATATAGTCTAAATCCTACGTTTCATGCGTTTTTACATAATTTAAGAAGGCTAAGACGTGACTTTACATGCTTTTCTAAGAAAGAAAAAAATATGCTTGAACAGAAAATGAAAACAAAGCCGGGGAGAATGAGGCCAACGACCTCTTTCTCTCCTTTTATCGAATAAAAAAAACTAACATAAAGGAAAGGATGAAAATGAAGGCTTACCATATACCCCAAACAAAAAAGAAAGTTTCAAACTGTCCGGTAGCTCCCTCAAAAGTGGCGCATCCTATCCCGGGAAGCCTTTTGTGCAGCCTTTGAGTCCTCAGAACTGGTCAAGTGTATGGGTTTCTGTTATTTAATTAGTTCATTTTAATGTCGAATCCAATCTAGTAGAGCTTCGGTAGTTATTTTCTTTGAGTTTCCAATTCAACAGAGTTTTGGTGTTTTTGGGTTTCGGGGGCCCTCAATTTGGCAGAGGTTTGACACTTATATATTTCAGATATCCCAAACAAAGGGGGGTAGGGGTTCTATTTATAGTTTTTGGGTGAGAAAGATGCCAAAAGGGCAGAAGCTTCTTCTCAAAGATGGTGCATCCCTCGTGGATGTGGTGTACGCCATGTAGATGGTGGCGCATGCCAGGTTAAGGTGACTTGGGGTATCTTGCTTTGGCGTGGCCAGGGGCACAGAAAAAGAGTAGCACGTGCCAGGTTGGAGAGAAGTGGCTTAGGACACTTGAACGTGGCTTCAAGCTTTTGGAGGGAGATGGTGTGCGCCACTTGAAGGTGATACGCGCCTGGTTAGGAGGCTACACCGAGGGATATTTTTGGTATTTGGGGTATTTTGGGGGTATTCCTTTGGACTCTCAAACTTGCACAGAGCTTTCTTCGATGCGGTTAATGCATGAACTCATCATCGAAATCAAACCAGATAAGCCTATGCGCGGGTTAATCAAAATAGGGATGTCTACAGTTGTCCTTCTTTGACAGAACTCTGACCACAATGCGTGGGATGAGTGAATGTCAAAGTCTCATAGACAGTCCCTTTTTAACTAGACCGTTCTTAGGCTAGAAAATAAGAAAACAAAACAAAACGTGCAACGCAAATGATCGTGCTTGAGTTTACATCAAGTTGTCTACGTACCCTGTTTGAAAGGATCAAACCAGCGTAGTTTATGGAGACAGATGCAAACGATGCAAGAATAACAAAGGCTAAAGACTTAGTGGTTACCCTACAAAGCTATGCAAGAAAAATATTTTAAGGTCGCATGGATCAAAAACAATAGAAACAAAATAGTTTAAAGTTATGAAGGACCTATTTATTCAGTTTAAGGTCGTGTAAGACCGCCTGTTATCCTTTTAAGGTCATGAGTGGACCGACTTAGCATTTTTAAGGTCCCGATCGGACTAGATTTTTCTTTTAAGGTCATGAGTGGATCGAGAGCAAGGCAGTTTAAAGTCGTGATAGACTGATCAATTTAA
The DNA here is from genome assembly GCA_032361285.1 of Aequorea victoria. Lineage (NCBI taxonomy): Eukaryota > Metazoa > Cnidaria > Hydrozoa > Leptothecata > Aequoreidae > Aequorea > Aequorea victoria. The sequence goes on along the minus strand of JAUTBS010104270.1, from coordinate 1,870 downwards.
GGTTTTAACCGGACCGATTTATCTTTGTAATGTCATGAATGAACCAGGAACAAATCAGTTTAAAGTCGTGATAAACTGGTCAATTTAAGATCTTGCCAGACCGATTTATTCTTTTAAGGTCATGAATGGACCGAGAACAAATCAGTTTAAATTCGTGACAGACCGGTCAATTTAAGGTCTTGGTCAGACCGATTTATCCTTTTAAGGTCATGAATGGATCGAGAACAAAATAGTTTAAAGTCGTGATAGACTGGTCAATTTCAGGTCTTGGCCAGACCGATTTATCCTTTTGAGGTATGAATGGACCGACTTAGGTGTAGATTAGCTTTGGGGTCACGACAATAAAGGCATGTGTTTGTATATAAAAGACCATTGAAGTACGTAAAAGTTCTTGACTTTTAGTGGTTGTACCACCATACGTGTATTAATGGTCCTACTGTCATTCAAGTCTCGTAATGAGACCTTAATCGCTTCGTTTGGGTCAGACAGTTTAAAGTCATAGACGGACTAATTTGCTCGATTTGAGGTCGTGAGACAGACTCAATGTACTCAGTTTTAGGTCGTAAGATGGACCCAAATACTCATTTTTAGGTCGTGAGATGGACCGATGACTCAGTTTTAGGTCATGATGTCACGCCCCAAAACGGAAAATGTGACCGGCCATGGTTCATGGACCTTGGCCCAACAAACCAAGAAAGCCTTAATCAAATATTAGCTAACTATATGCTAAAACAGTAATTATTTTCATGAATTTAAATAATAATATCTAAACTTGACATAAATGGATCAAACAGTCCAATGTCTCATCACAATGATGTCACAGTCTCAATAATAAAATGTACTAAATAAATGTGGAAGCAAATAATAATATGTCCTAGAGGTCATAAGACTTGGATTTCCCGCAGCAGTCCATCAACTCGATCTCATCTCACAGGCTACCTGAAATGTTTTATGGTACAACATCAGTATAAACTGGCGAATGGAATCATGCATAGTACAATACAGTTCAAAAATGGAGAATTCAAATAGTTTGTATAGATAATCATAACATGGCATGGTATATACAGTAATATCAAAAAGGGTACACATGTAACCCATTAGTTCATTTCATTTCAACTCATTTCCTTTTCATTTCATTTCATTTCTTTTTCTTTTTGAAAATATAGATCTTTTCCTTTTTAAGTCATAAAGTTGGACATCAGGGGTGTTCTCAATCATATCTGAATCATAATAATATGATAAATGCGACATGCTCAATCCAGAGTGAGAATAATCAATCAGTGCAACAAACATCAATTGTGTATATATAGTATCAATGCAACATTATAACTCGGGGCCTCTTGGTCATTGGATCAAATATCAAAAATAGAGTCACTCAGGTTGGCGCCTAAATTTGTTCCCTACAAGATTCTAGTTAAGGTCACTTGATACACTCGGGTTGTCCCTAAATCGTTGACTCAACTAGGGTCAATACGAGATTCAAACTAGTTCTGTTCTCTAGTTGGCCAAAGTCATCTCCGTAGAGAGCTATCTCTTGAACTTTGTTCATATCCCAAGAATTCTATCTCATGATCGCACCATATATAATAAATAGTAATCATCTTTTCATTATCTCTTAAATTATTTATGCCATGGTTTGCAAAAGAGTACATCATTTATTTTATTTTACAGCATTTAAAACATATACTTTTATCCTTAAAACATTTATGTAATGAGTTTATATATGAAAGCATAAGTAAAACATTTATGTAAAAGGGTTAATTTAATCTTCAATTAATTTTATTTATCCTTAAACTGATACCCAAACAGGACCTAAGTATTTAGAATTAATTTTAGAAATTTATTCAATTTGTTCAGACCATGAGTCAAC
>JAUTBS010104269.1:0-20489 GCA_032361285.1 Aequorea victoria | reverse complement strand
AAACAAAGCCTCTCTTTGAGCCTTAAGCCGAATTAATTATCTTTTAAGATTTTCTTGAGAAAATACGGGATGTTACAGGTACGAGGCGCGCAATCCATGTGCAAAAAATAGAGGCCATCTTTCTCATGTCCCGAACCAATCATCTTCTTGGTCTGGAGGTTTGGAGGTCCTGAAAAACACAAGATGAAGGAGAAAACGTTATATAACAATTTAAGGTTGTAGTTAAATGACTCGCAAAAAACAAATTGAACGGAAAGGTAGGCACATAAAGACTTGACGGTAAAGAAAGAGACGAACTAGGATGAAGAACACCCCGGCCATGGACTGGACAGGATGACCCATTAGCTAAGACAATATGATGATGAGTGCGAGCCAAATTAGAAAAAAGAGAGTGATTACAGGACATGTGAGAACTGGCACCGCCCAAGATGGAGACGAAGTAGCAGCACATGCAATATTACCTAAGTTGGCTAAAGTAGCAGTGGAAGAGGTAGGATAAGCAGAGCGTAATGTCTGAACAACCTCACTCAACTGGGTAGTGAGTGTATTATGAGAATCAGACGAGGAAACCACCTAACTAGAAGATGCGAAAGAGCTGGAAGTCGGGGCTTTAGAAATTCGATCAGTAACTTGATGAGGATAGCTGGGCTTACCATACTTGCGCCAACAGTATGGTTCTGTGTGATTAGTACCACCACAATGATCACACTTCCGGTCACCACTACCACTAACTGGACCACCACCACGAGTGCTTCCATGTGAACCACGACCTTCACGACCATAAAGACTCGACGGTAGTAGACCCCGTGTGTGATTAGGCACATAAGGACTCGACGGTAAAGAAATAGACGAACTAGGATGAAGAATACCTCGGCCATGGACTGGACTGGACGGAATGACCCATCAGCTAAGACAATATGATGATGAGTGCGGGCCAAATTAGAAAAAAGAGAGGGATTACCAGACATGTGAGAACTGACACCACCCAAGATGGAGACGAAGTAGTAGCACATGCAATATTACTTGAGTTGGCTAAAGTAGCAGTGGAAGAGATAGGATAAACAGAGCGTAATGTCTGAACAACCTCACTCAACTGAGTAGTGAGTGTATTATGAGAATCAGACGAGGAAACCACCTGACTAGAAGATGCGAAAGAGCTGGAAGTCGGGGCTTGAGAAATTTGATCAATAACTTGATGAGGATAGCTGGACTTACCATACTTGCGCCAACAGTATGGTTCTGTGTGATTAGTACCACCACAATGATCACACTTCCAGTCACCACTACCACGAATTGGACCACCACCACGAGTGCCGCCTCGTGAACCACGACCTCCACGACCATTGCGAGCACTGCCTTGACTACCACTCTGTGAAAGTAAGGCAGAAGACTCGAAACTAGCTTTTCGTAATAAGAAGTTTCCCCCCTTACCTTATAATAAGAAGAAGGTTAGCTTCATAACTCTCTAACCGGAAAAGCATTGAAGAAGAGAAGAATGAGACTGGAAAGAAAAGAGGGATCGAAAGAAGCACTTAAAATTTTATTAAGTCTAAAGAGTCACATCCATATTTTGAGACCTACCAATCGTTGTCTTGAAAAAAATAGCAATCTATGTGACTCTTTAGACTTAATAAAATTTTAAGCTAGGAAATACTAATTTTTAGCTGGGGCAGCCATCTAAAAATACCAATATATGTGACTCTTTAGGCTAAAAGAAATTTGAAGCTGAATTTAGTTCGGACCTCGCTTCTTAATATTGTGACTATTCTATGCTGTATCTCTGAACCTCTTCAATACGGTCCAGATCGCTAGCTCCCGTTCATAGTTTTGCTACAGATGATACATGAGGAATCGTTTTATGGCGGTTCTTCCTTCTAATTACCGGCATATCTATGATTCTTTTCTCCTAGATGAAGCAACATGCATCGGTCCTTATAACTCATAAAAAAGAGATGGTTGTGGCGCGAAGTACTTGAAGATAGACTGAGAGCAATAGATGATTGTCCGAGCAAAAATCGTAAGAGCCTAGAGTAAGCATTGGCTGCAGTGGGTAACGTCTCACTAGTAAGAATCTGATCTTTAAACTCCTGCAGATCGGAATCCAAACCAAAAAGAGGAGAGGAAATCATTAAGTCCTACCAATGGCTCCGTTGTTGTACTAAATCAGTGGTGAAAGGGTAATGCTGCAACAATTGATCCCAATAACTCTTCAGATTGCTATAATGTTCAGGCAGAGGCTTACCCCTGACTTCTTAGTGGTGAAAATTTGCTCGTAAAGTTCATATACTCGGGAAAAATTACTCTGGTTAGAGAAGGAGTCAGCAAGAGAATCTCAAATCTTTTTCAAAGTAGCACAAAATTCAACTGTAGTGGCAATATGGGGTTCTGAACTGTGTCACAACCAACCCAAAACAACTGAATCGGTACTTTCCCAATATGCAAGTTTAGGATTAGTCTGTGGGAGGAGGAACATCGGTAATGTAACTTAACCGTTTCTTTCCTTTAAGAAAAACTCGAAAAGCATGTGCCCAAGCTAAATAATTTAATCCATTTAAGCGCTTAGATGTAACGCATCGGGGCACATTATCATCTTTGAGAATCACACATTTATCCTTAGCCATATCAACAAATAAGAATAAGTAATGTGATAATAAAATGAGCCACCCAAAAAACAAATACAGATCGCCAACACGAAAGAATCAAATACAGATTGCGAACAGAGGCAACAACCAAGAATCAGACCCAAGTAGGCACAGATCGCGAACGTAACAACAAAGAACCAAGAACCAAGAACCAAAAACCAAGACAACCTAGAGCCAAGAACTAGATCAGCAACCAAGAACCAAGAATCAGATCGCTGATAACCAAATCGCGAATAAGGGTCGGCGCAGATCGCGAACAATGGTTGGCGAGGTTTACACTGGTCGGTGAGGTCGACGCGAAGGCCGTCGGCAAAGGCAGGAGGTCGACTCGAAGGTCGTCGCGATGGCAGGAGGTCGACGTGAAGGTCATCGGCGAAGACAGGAGGTCAACGCGAAGGTTGTCACTATGGCAGGAGGTCGATACGAAGGTCGTCGGCGAAGGCAGGACGTCGACGCGAAGGTTGTCGGCGAGGGATCGGCGACGAAGATTGTCGATGGCGACACAAAGGTCGGCAAATGGCGAAGCATATCGCATACCAGTGTCGGCGATGGCGATGCGAAGATCGTCGGCGAGGGATGGCGACACAAATCTCGGCGACGAAGGTTGAAATACAGCTGCTAGGGTTTCTGACGACGCGAAGGTTAGTTATGGTTTTAGACGACCTGCTCTGATACCAAGTTAAAATACCGAGATTTCGTTCTAGGGTTTGAGAGGAGAGAAAAATAAGTTTAGGGTTACTAAGTTAATTAGCCCAGTCACCTCACATCTATTTATATTAAATCAACACTCACATAATAATACCTTTAAGACAGAGACATAAAGTAAAACTAATACGCTAACAGTTTCAAAAGGGAGAGAAAAGAGAGTTTAGTATTATTGCAATAATTGAAATGCTACATCACTAAGATGCTAGCAAACAAGTGACCGTCAAATGTCAATCTCAATAGGATTCATATACTCATGGGAAACTGAATTGTGGGCAATCTGAATGGCACTCTTATTATCACAATAAAGTGGCGTGGGGAAGAGAGACACCCATATCGAATACAAGCCATCGAAGCCAAACAATTTCAACAGTAGCATGAGCAGCCATAGCACGGTATTCGACCTCAAAAGTGGAGCGAGCAACACAGATTGAGTGGGGGGTCGTTGAAGGTCTGACAAAGGTCGTTGGAGCAAGAAAAGTACGAGTTCAGATTTGGCCGCAACGTGTTGAGGTTGCGCCGTTGACCGACGATGGTCGGCGACATGCAAAGACTATGCATTGTTGGCCGACATTGTTTGAGTGCTATTCTATGCTACAGTGGTTGTGGCTAGGGTTTTAGCATTACTATACGTCTGTATGCTCTGATACCATTTTACAACACAATGTTGGGTAAAACTCGACTTCAAAAGTTAGCTATTGAAGTGATGGTACCGTTACGCTTATATAGTCTACATTACTTTCGTATGCAAGCGATATGAGATTTCACTTCACATCCTCCTTCATGCGCAACGTGCTCATTCGGTAGCATCTGCCGCGTGCAGGCCAGGGTTACGCACTCTACGCATCTCTGAGTACTTCGGCTCTGATACCAATTTAGAAAAGAGAGAGAAAAGTGAGTCAAGTATCATTGCATCATTAAGGATGGGTCACACAATATAAATAGAGCACAAAACAACAAAACTCTAATTAGCCGAATGACTAAACTACCCTTATAATGAAGATAAAATACCAAAATAATATAAAATACATTCACATGGTTTACTTAAAAGTTCATGGCAACCTCTTTCCCAACATTTGCCCACATGATCTATATTAATTGCCTAGACATATTCAGTATATTCCATGGTTTATGTTCTTCGCATATTGTATTCGTGGATGAAACTAAGAGAGGAGTTAATGCTAAATTAGAAATTTGGAAAAATCTATTGGAGTCAAAAGGTTTTAAAAGAAGTAGGAATATAACTGAATATATGAAATGCAAATATAGTAGTAATAATAGAGTACTAATAGTGGAGAAGTTAATATCAAAATTATGAGATACTAAAAAGTGAATATTTTTGTTATCCAGATTTGATTTAACAAGGATGAAGAGATTGCAAATGATGTAACACATAAAATCAAAATTGGTTGGTTCAAGTTGAGGGGTGCTTCTGGGGTATTATGCGATCGACCGATAACTACAAAATTAAAAAGAAAATATTATAGAACAACTGTTAAACAAACAATGTTGTACGAGATATAATGTTAGACCAACAACAAATATCACGTAACTAAAATGAGTGTTGCTAAAATGTAAATATTGATGTTTATGTGTGGTAAGACTAAAAAAGATAAAATCATTAATGAAAACATTCATGATATGATAGTGGTCACACCAGTTGAACATAAACCGAAAGAAAATAGATTAAGGTGATTTCGACACATATAACGTAGACCTGTGGCTACAATAGTAAAACAAAATGATGAGATTATTGTTAATGGAAATACTAGGCAGAGGTAAATATCTAACTTGACATGGGACGCTGTATTAAGAAAGAATATGAGTTTATTGAATCTAACTACATATATAGTCTTTGACACAGCAAAATGGAGAAGAGAAATTCATGTAGCCAATAACAACTTTTCTAGAGTTTCTAATGCAGTTTAAATTTGAAAAATCTTATCTTTTCTATTTGGTCATGTTTATAATATAGTGTTTTTTTGAACTTTTTTCTTTTCCAGTCTAGATGGTTTGAAAGGTATTACTACAGATTAAACCTATATTAAAAGTTGTTCAGTTTTGGTTTGTGCAGGATAATCAGATCTTACCAATCCCCTCGCCCCCTAAACACGCGCACACAAACACATGCCTGCGAGCGCGTGCACACACACACACACACAGAGAGAGAGAGAGAGAGAGAGAGAGAGAGAGAGAGAGGAAATAAAATTGTGAAACAAATCAGTTTACTTTCTGTGTTACATTCCTTTGTATGTCAATTTATCCTTGCTTCTTCAGCAAAAGCTCTAACAAGAATTAACCTCCATTTGGGGTATTTTTTTTATGGCTTTTTTTCCCGTTTTTAGTGAACTTTTCTCATCGTAGTTCAATCATACATACTTTTTTAGATTCATCCTGTCAATGAGAAATCAGAAAAGTGAAAGACCAAAAGACGATGGCGATGCTGCAGAGTATGGCTGTAATTGGGAATGTATCCGAGAAGGGTTGGGGCCGACCTCCTGCCTACTTGAAAAGCAGTTGCGACGATGTTCTTATTCGCAGCCCTCCTAAAACGGCCGATCAACCCAGTAGTTGAGCGAAGAAAAGAATAAGAATTAGCGAGATGAAAGCAGTTAAAGAAAAGCAAAGTAAATATACAAACTACTACTGACCTGGGAAACTGGGGTTATGAGGAATGTCGAGCTCTTCGCCAACGGCTAGGAACTCGAAGTGTTTGTTTTGCAGCTGACAAGTCATCTCTATGTTGCACATGCGTTCCATATTTCTCAGAGTTCTAGCGTTGCCAAATGGGGAGTTTGTTAAGACTTTGAGAGTCCTTGTTCAGTTTGCCAATCCCTAGAAGATGAAGATTCCTAATAGACTATATTTCTATCCTTAAGAATTGTAATAAATTAGGGTTCTATCGTTAAGAGTTGTAAGATTCCTAAAGGATAAACTTCTTTGTTAAAGGATAAACTCCTTGTTTAGATAAACTCATTTGTTAAGGATAATTGTTAAGGAAGTTCTATTGTTGGCAACTTCTTTCTCAAAGAGAAAAAAGAACTAAAGATGAAAAAAGTCACTTAAAGGCCTTTAAGTGGCCTTTTTTCATCTTTAGTGAATTGTTTTCAACTTTAACCCAAATTGGCGTACTTTTTAGATTACTCTCATCACGAGTAATCGGAAAAGTAAAAAACTTAGACAAAAAAAAATGAAGAAAGTCCAGAAAAGACTAAAAAAACCACTTATGTAAAAGCCATCCTAAACATATGAACATAATTGTCGCTGGCTTCTTTTGCGAATTTTGTGGTTATTAGGAACTATGTGGTATGGTTCAACAACTACCCCTATCGAAAATATTGAGGTTTATGTGTGGTAAGACTAGAAAAGATAAAATCATTAATGAAAACATTAATGATATGGTAGTGGTCACACCAATTGAACATAAACTGAAAGAAAATAGATTGAGGTGATTTTGACACAACGTAGACGAGTAGCTACAATAGTAAAAAAATTGATGAGATTATTGTTAATGGAAATACTAGGAGGAGGTAAATATCTAACTTGACATGTGATGATGAATTTGTTAGAATGTTTAGGGAAAAGAAGTAATTGCATTACTACTGAATGAATAAATAAATACAAGGATAAAGAAGATTATATAGGTTAAATCTATTAATCAAAAGACTAAATTATCTTTAAGTTATAATACTAAATAACTAAAATACCAATACTACTATACTACGTTTACACACCCAACAAATTCATGATGCGAGCCCATTGAACAGTGAGAGTTTGTCAAGGAAGAACCGTAAATGAGCCGAAGTGCGAGTCTTGGTGAAGATAACTGCAAGCTGCAACGATGAGGAAACAAAGGGTAGAGCAATGGTACCGAGCTGAAGATGCTGACGAACAAAGTGGCAATCAATCTCTATATGCTTAGTACGCTAAAAAATAGAGTTGTGAGCGATCTGGATTGCACTTGTGTTATCACAGTAGAGAGAAGTAGAGGAAGAGAGACAAACACCCAAATCAGAGAGGAGTCATCGGAGCCAAACAACCTCAGCGGTAGCATGAGCCATAACACGGTACTCAGCTTCAACTGTAAAACGAGCAATAACATACTGTTTCTTACTCTTCCAGAAAATGAGTCACCCAGAAACACACAAAAATCAGTAGTAGACTTGCGATCAGATACATCACCAGCCCAATCAACATAGACTCGAAGAATCAAAGAAGAAGAAGAAAAAGACAATAATAAGTTTTGAAAGATAGTACAACAAACATAACGTAAAATGCGTAGCAAAACAGCCTAATGAGTAGAGCGAGGAGCGGAGACAAATTGACTAACCACATGAATGACACACGCAATATTAGGACGAGTCACAGTAAGATAGATCAAACTCCCAATCAACTCGCAATATACAATGGGATCCTCATGTAGAACGCCATCAGAAAGTGAGAACTTAGCATGTAACTCAATGGAAGTATCCACAATTTTGTCATCAGTGAGGTGGGCACAATGGATCACTTCGTTTGCATATTTTGATTGAGATAAGAGATATCCTTTAGGAGAATAAGCAACTTCTATACCGAGAAAGTAGCACAGAGGACCCAAATCTTTCATGTCAAACTTACGAAACAAATGTTGTTTCACTTCAGAGATAGCAGCAGAATCAGAGCCAGTGATGATCATGTCATCCACATATAATAACAAAATAACCAACCCAACTGAAGTGTGGCGGAGAAAAAATGTAGAATCATGAGGATTAAGAGTGAAATCAATCTGGGTAATAGTAGACTGAAAACGCTTATACCAGGCACGAGGGGGCTGCTTCAAACCATTAGGGCACGACGAATACGACATACAAAGCCAGCAGGATGAGAGAGGTCTGGAGGAGGCCGCATATAAACTTCCTCATTATGATGCCCATTGAGGAAGGTGTTTTTTACATCCAACTGAAAAAGAGGTCACTTACGGATGACAGCAACAGAGATCAAAGTACGAACTGTAGTCATCTTTCCCACAGGAGCACATGTTTCCTCATAATCAATCTTGTACTCTTGAGAAAAACCCTTTGCAACTAATCTCGCCTTATAGCGCTCCAGAGAACCATCAGAGTGAGTTTTAACTTTATAAACCCACTTACAGCTAAAGAGATTTTTACCAACAGGCAATGAAGCAAACTCCGAAGTACAAGTCTTCTGAAGAGCAGTTAATTCATCTTGCATTGCATTGATCATAGGGATCAGTACAGGCTTCTTTATAGGACTAAGGCTCAAAATAAACATGAATAGTAAACAAAAAGGCACGATAGGAAGACGAAAAACAGGTATGAGAAAAACCAAGTCTTACTGATGGAGTACGAGTACGCAAAGGGTAGCGCCGTTCAAGAGGATCAAGATCCATAGAGGCAGACGGGACTATGTCAGAACCGGTGGAGACGGGCTGAGGAGGAGCCTGTCTGCGAGAATAAACTAACGAAAAATATGGAACAAGAGAAGAATGAGACGTAGGAGGAAGATCAAAAATATCAAGAGTACAAGTAAACTCTTGAGACCACACAGTATCCAGAAAGGGGTCAATATGAATCAAATCTTCTTTGGAAATAGGGGCATATTTGCGGGAAGTGTAAAGTATGAGAAACGCTCAAGAAACACAACATGACGAAAAACAGAGTAATTTAGATACAGAATCATAACACTGATACCCTTTTTGTTGAATTTCATAGCCTAAGAAGACGCAAAGAGATGAGCGAGCACTGAGTTTATTGCGCTCGCGTTTGGAGAGGAGGACAAAACAAAGGGAACCAAAGACACGTAATGAGTAATTAGGAGCGTGAACAGTTTTTCATAAGAAGAGAACCCAGAGAGAAGAGGAGTGGGCATATACGATTAAAAAGATAAACTGCAGTAAGAACTGCTTCTCCCAAGAAGACGGCATGAATAGAGGAAATGAGAAAGGAGAGAGCTGTGTTAAGGATGTGCTGATGTTTCCTTTCAGCTCTACCATTTTGGTATGGGGTATCGGAGCAGGAGGACTGGTGAATGGTGTTAGAAGTAGCTAAAAAATCAGAAAAGTCGATTAAAAAATATTCCACTCAAATCAGAACGAATGGTCTTTATGGTGGTAGAAAATGAAGTCTGAACCATAGAGTGAAAAGTGCGATAAATACGAAAGAAATCAGATTTATGAGACATGAGATACACCGAACAAAAATGACTGTAATGGTAAACAGAGCCACCCTTTGAGCCAATGGGAGAAGGATCCCACACATCGGTATGAACAAGAGAAAAATGAGAAATAGAAAGATAATTACTTTTATTAAAGCGGACATTTTTGCAAGTTTACAACCACTACACTCAGAAATGTCACTAACACACACTTTACCTAAGCAACCAGATTGAACCAAAAGCTTTAAACGCTCACTGGACAAGTGACCTCACCTAGAATGCCAAAGATAAAAAAGAGAACTCTGATCTAAAAAAAAAAGACATAGCAAACTAGCAGTAGAAGACGAATTCACAAGAATATACAAACTCTCCAAAACATATAAGTCATCAATGTTACGCCCAATCCTAATCTACTTCTGTGACGTCCGATCCTACACAACACAACCAGAAGAAGAAAACACAACTTCAAAACCAGAATCAGAGAGCTGACTGATAGATAGTTGAGGGACATAAAAAATATGAGGAATAGACAAAGAAGAAGAAGGAAAAACATAACCAATAGAAGCAACATGCAAAGAAATTCCATTTGCAATACAAATAGTAATAGGGGAAGCATGTGGAACGTAGTGACTGAGACAAGACAGATTAGCGATCAAATGATGAGAACAACTAGAATAAAAAATCCAAGTATTGGCCGAAATACCTATGAAAAAGGAACCATGCAAACCTGAACTAGAAGTGATCATAGCAGAGGCAGGTGGTTGAAGTCCAGAGGATGCAATCATAGTCTGAAACTGCTCAAACAGAGACGGTACGGAGGGAGAAGGAGCACCATTGGAAGTAAGAGCAACTGGAGGATGATAGGACTGAGACGATGTCCGTATGACGAGGAGCCACTAGAAGTAGAGGATGTCATGGAAAACCTACGTCCTTTTAGTTGAGTAAGCTTAGGGCATGTATGCTTTCAATGGCCTTTCTAATGACAAAAGTTGCACTCGTCCATAACAACACGGGATTTGGGCTTTCCCGTGACCTGAAGAAGCTGTGGAGGAGTAGATAATAGCGGAGGTCGAACAAAAGAGATTGCAAATACTGCCTGAGAAGTAGTGGCTATCTATGCAATTTTGAATCTAGTTTCTTTAGCAATACGTTCACAGACCGCGCCATTAATGTAAGGTAAAGGAGATCGATGTAAAATAGCTTCACGTAAGGGTTCAAACTGATCACGAAGCGCCATAAGAAACTATACCAGTCTTTGCTTCTCTCGATACTGTACATAACTGGCAATCAACTGTAAGTCATGTGGTTCCATAAGGACCAACTGATCCCAATACAAAGTCATCTCATTATAGAAATCTTGAATTGACTTATCTCCTTGTGTTACAGTGCGAATAGACATTTTCAATTCATATTGTTTGGAAAAATTAGACTCAATATACATCTCTTTCAAATACTCCCACGCCTTCTTTGTTGTATCATACTTAGAGAAGTTCATACCGATACTCGGTTTCACAGAATTGTGTAGCCAAGGACTTGACCGTTTTTCATGTCCCACTGTGCAATAGATTGATCATATGTGCCTACCTTAGGAACTGAAGGTTTTACCGATGAACCGGTCACATAACTCCACTTTCCTTTACTAAGTAAAAAGTTTCTCATTGCATTTAGACCAATAAAGATAATTATTTTTATTCAACCCGATGCTAATAGCATGCAATTTGTCGTCAGACATGGTGAAAATAGAGACAGAAGCCCAATTTGTCATCAGACATAATGAGAAGGCGTCGTAGGATCGCCGGAGTCAAGCAAAGGTTCGACAATGGTCACCAAAGTCAGGTGAAAGGCCGGCGATGGTCGCCAGTGCAAAACAAGGATCCAACCTCAGTCGTTGGAGCAAACAATCATCGGGTCGGGTTTACCAGGCTTGCAGTGGAGCTTTGACAATGGTGAAGGTCAGCGATGGTGATGGCTTGCGATGCTTAGGGTTTCATTCAAACAGAGCTTGCGATGGCGATGGTAGGCTGCTTTTTGCTCTGATACCATGTTAGAATATTTAGGGAGAGAATAATTTGCATTACTACTGAATAAATAATTAAATACAAAACTAAAGAAGAATATATAGGCTAAACCTATTAAACAAAAGACTAAATTATCCTTAAACTATAATACAAAATAACTAAAATACCAATACTACTTTTACAATCCCGTATCTGTATTCGTACTTTCTAGACTACTAGAAACCGTCTGGATGGAGGATATACAGTCTGGACGAAACATTCCAGTGAGATTTCCAATTTTCTGCCTACACCGTCTAGACAGCCACGGCCTCCGTCTGGACAGATTTTCCGGCAAAGCGCAATTTCAAAATTTTAAATACAGATCTCAAGAGGAGGTATAAATAGAAAATGGTAATGATGATTTAGGGTTGTTCAGAATTTGAAGAGAGCTTCTAGAGGCAAAGAAAGGGGAATTCCAAAAGCTCGTCAATGGAGTTCCCGTCTCGACTCTTGACGTTTCTAGCGACCATGAACAGCTAAGCTTCTCCCTCCTAGGGTTTAGATGAAACCCTAACCAAGTACTTCGGTTTTTGTAATTGATTTTTTGGGATATTTTTGTTTATTTAATGATTGTATAACTTATTGTTAATGATTTCATTCAATAAATATTCTCTCTTTTATCAAGCGACCGTATTTGTTCGTTTTCTGTGACTACAAATACATGGTTATACAATGGTTTCCCTAATAACTGTGATTGAAATGTGAGATAAGCAATACCTAGATAAGATGGGTCGTGCCGAACCTATTGAGGACGATCCGTACTGTTCGAAGATAGTCTATGCCATGTTTGAATCACATTAATCTTCTTGAAAACTCCGTTAAAGCTTGTCGCCACGGTGAGGTAATATTGAATCAAACGTGTGAATCCCTAGTCATAACATACCCATTGATGCAAGGTCAGGGTGAATTCAAAACCCTAGGGCTATCTTCATTGTAGAAAACCTGATTACTTAATTTAACTTTATTTACTTTAATTTAGTTTAATCAAACCTCACCAATCTTCCTTCTAAATTAACTCAGGAATTAATTAGAACATCACGTAACTCAACCTTATTGTCCTCGACAATGGCGCCAAAATTTGGTCGGTCGTTTTTCACATCAAAAATAAATAATGAAAATCAAGTAAACACTACTTTTCTATAAAATTGTGATTGCAAATACATGGTTATACAATGGTTTCCCAAGTAACTGTGACTGAAACGTGAGATAAGCGATACCTAGATAAGGCGGGCCGTGCCGAACCTGTTGAGGACGATCCGTACTGTTCGAAGATAGTCAATGCCAGGTTTGAACCATATCAATCTTCTTGACCACTCTGTTAAGGCTTGTCGCTATAGCGAGTTAATATTGAATCAAACGTGTGGATTCCTAATCATTACATACCCATTGCTACGAGGTTAGGGTGAATTCAAAACCCTAGAGCTCTCTTCGTTGTTGACAACTCGATCGCTTAATTTACCTTTATTTACTTTAATCAAGTTTAATCAAATCTCATCAATCTTCATTCTAAATTAATTTAGGAATTAATTAGAAAGTCACGTAACTCAGTGTTATTGTACCCGTTGGAACAATACTAGGTCTTAACTGCTATTCTATAGAGTAATAGTTTTTACTTGATTTTCGTTATTTATTTATTTTTTGTGAAAAACAACCTATCACTAGCCACGTAATCCAGGTAATAAAAAGTGGGGCGTGACAAAATGTGTCCTACAAAGTAGAAACAGACTTTCGTGCATGTCCAGCATCCCAATAAAGGATAATAAACACCAAGTAACTAAGAAAGAGATACCATCTACAACAGTCTCCCAAACATAGTAGCTAGTGAACACAGGGGCTAAGAGGAAAGGAAATAGAAAAGATACAATAAGATAGGCCAGAAGGAAAGGAAATAGAAAAGAGACAATAAGATCAGAGCTACCAGTTATTGAAAACATATATGTTTAAAGAGAACAGTCCAAATCCTTATCGGCTGCTGTTTTCTAATTATACAAAACCATATAAGAAAAATGAAAAATAGACCAAAACATAGAATCACACACAATTTTCATTAATGCGATAAACAGAACGTAAAGGTATAAGCTAAATTTAGCAATGTTTGGCTGACCTTATGATGATAGATTGATTTACTTCATCTGTAAGGAAAAAGAAGAAAATGTAAGAATTCCATAAACTCATGGTGACTGATTGCCAGACAAGGGCATAGGTGTTGAGAAACCAAACACAAACATATGAACAAAGAGAAAACAAACTTAAACAACCTCGTATCATTTCCCGGATGGCTGTATCTGTGATTGCATACACATGCGGGCTCTCAATAGATTTACGCTTATATGCTTCAATATAATTATTTCCATACAAAGGGACTCTCTTGAAGGGATTAATGGCAACCAACACTGGCCCTGCTTTTGTCTAGAATGGACAATTGAAAAGGTTAATTAAGATATCAAGCAAATAGACAATGGAGGAACGAATTTAATAAAAAAACTTAACATGATAATAGATACTTACATAGATAACATCTCGATTGTATCTATACTGAAGATTGTACAATACTGAAGGTTCATTTAGATAACTTAGTTGCATTAGATCATCTACACCATCCAGAATATCAGGATTCGCTGGTAAGAGACTATCAGAATTTACCTTTAAAACCTAAAAGTGAAAAGCAAGAGAATCATCAATTGGATTGCCCAGCAAAGCATAGAGATAAAGATTTTATATTATTTGCTTACTTTTCCCTCAGACAATGATATGACAGATTCAGTTCCTGAAATCGACAGTATCCTCCCCAGCTCCCAGTTCCCATCAGGAAGTTCAAACCAAGATTGAAGCTTCTGAAAAAGTGAACTTTAACAAGTAGGTAATAAAATCAATAGATAGTTAACTAGGTTAACATCAACCATCAACAGCTTGGATAAAGCCTCCATGTTATGGTGTAAAATGTCAATGCTATTGCAATATTTGGCAGTTCCCATGCAAAATGACTGCAACTGTCACCACAAAAACTATCAGAAAAAGGGGGCAGGTGATTTATTTTTATGCGAAATTCCCAACTTCCAATTAAGGTTTGCTTCAACATAATTATCTGGAAATTAGGTCTACAATGTTAAACCAAATTGTACTAATACAATACCACATAAGAAACAGAACTCCTATTATATACTTAGTTTTTCCTCTAATTATACCAGCAGACATAATTACAAAAACATGACTGCACACCAACACTACAGAAAGTTCTCAAGCACAATCCTAAGGAGCTAAATATTTAATTTCAGTTTGAGGAGATTCTGAAATTTTTTTAGAGGCCCAAAAGGCTAGGAGTAACATAAAATATGGCTCCTCTTAGACTTGCCCCACATGATTATCGAATCCAACCAAGCTTAGTTAATATAATACAAAAGCTACTCCACTCATTGCCAATTGGTTTTGAGTTGGATGCTTCGACATGGTATCAAAGCTAGGCCATGAGTGGCCCTCGTGGGCAAGTATCAGCCCGAGTCTATTTCTCTCGCCTCGTCAAGCTATTTGTGTGGAGTAGTATTAGACTTGTCCCACATCGCTTATCTAAGCTACCCAAGCTTAGTTAATATAAATCTAGAGGCTACTCTACTCGTTGCCACATCACACACCTCCCTCCAATCTCAAAAAATAAAAAAATAAAGGAATAAGCTAAAAGGAGGAGATATCGAAACCCATAACAACACAAATAACAAACTCTATCCCATAAAGAGCATGCATCCTCAAGCTTATTTTCAAATATCCATGTTTCATTTCCAACCATAACACCCAAAGGAACAAGTAACACAACCCCACAACACTTTCACCTTCTTGTTGCTACCAAAGCACCTAAAATCTATCAACGCATTTGGGAACAGTAGCCAGAGCCACCCATGTACCCAACATCCCCACGACTCCACTAATGAGATAATTGATTCCATAAATCAAAGCCAAAGAACAGTGCAAAAATAAATTATCTAAGAATTCCCCATTCTTCCTACACAATGCACCAATGGGGACAAGAAAATTGCAATTTGGTCTCCTTTTTCTAAAAAGTGTCATTAGTCACGATGCTATTATGAGCCAAAGTCCACGTAAAAACTTTAACCTTAACAGGCGCAATCGCATTCCAAATCCTTTTATAATGTACAAAGGATGAAAGGTTTAGATTATCAATGAGTTTATTGCGCGCGCGCGCGGGGGGGAAGGCTTGCATGAAAAAAAAAACTCGAAAAAAGGAAGTGATTGCAATTTTATCAAGAACATTAGGTCTCTGGGCAATCGTTTCACGATCATTAAGTGTGGTAAATGAATTTTCCACCAATAGAATGAATTTCTCACGTCCAAAGACTGGTCAGCTCCTTTGAAGCCCGTATTTCTCTTCATGTAAAACAAACGAACACCTAGTGAGGAGCTCACCGGCAGGTGGTGTCGGCCGGAGGGCTCTCCAATGGTAAAGTCAAACTCGGTTCAAATTCTCTATAGCGGCGTATCGGGTTATCTGAAATTGGATACCTCTCTTCTTCTTTTCGACCTCCTTTATAGTTGAATGTGGCTTTTCCTCCAAGACGGTAACTTCAAACCTTAGTTGCACGAAGCGGGAGCGGTAGCGCGAGCATGTAGAAGATCCCAAGGTTGGGAGGGCAGAAAGGAGCGTATATATAACAACCAACTGATTCTGAAATAATAAAAAATGAAAAGTAACTCATAAAAAGTACTTGTTCAAAATTCAGTTTGCCTCTTTTGAGGGGATTGCATAATTTACAAGGGAAATAATCTAGTGTTGTAGACTTTATGTATTCTATTACAGATATATTAAAACTAATTTAAAACATTACATGGACAGTTTTCATTGGAATAAAAAATAGAATAACACTATACAAATAGATTATGCCACACCAAAATCAAAACCCCATAACATTTTTCCCATAATCTGCGCCGTCCATCAACGCCAAACATAAAGGTTTCTTTTTCCAGAAAATCTCTTCTGCTCCCCCATATCTGTTTGGAAAGAAAACACTAGAGGACTCTTCGATACCAAGACCAAAGCATTCATCAAGGCCAAAGCATAATCTGCTACCATAAGATCTGCCGAAGATGACGACTTCGAGATCCTTCGATGGTGAGGATCATTACAACCATCTGTGTACGACGATGGTGAGGATCATCGTCAATATGTTGATTGACGATGGATGTCGACGATGTTGAGGATTGACTAAAGGTTGATTCAATCCGCGCACGGACCCAAACTGATCAAACAATAGACAAAAGAAAAAACAATAACGATCACAAGTAAACACACACGACACACAATATACGTGGTTCGGAAAACTGTGCTTACGTCTACGGGCTCACACTCTTTACTATATGATCAAGAAGATGGTCGAAGGAAAAATACAATGTTCTTCAAAAATAACATAACCTGAGATAAAGACTAAAGAAAGAAAAAATTGAAACTTTCTATTTTTTTCTCTTTATTTTCCCTCTTTGGTTTCTCTCTATATATCCTCTGCCGAAGTTCTTCCTTTTATAAGGAGAGAAGAAGAGAAAATCAATTTGAACACCTCCTAGCAGCTGCCCCAACAGCTGCCCAGTCATTTGCTTCATATCCTAACAGACGATAGATGCCGAAGATGATGATGGATGTCGATCGAATCTGTCGCCATAAGACCTGTCAAATCTTGACAACTTCGGAACGACCCAATCTATCTCCCCCAGATCGCGATCTACATGTATGTATAAATCTCTATGATTCAACATGTATGGAGATCTTTTCTTTTGACTTTAGATGATCGCTCCCATCTCATATTGATGCGCACTTCTGTCTCAACGGGAACGCGGTTCCATCACGTTTCTTACTTTGAACCGTCGAATTGCGGTTTTATGGTGGGAGCCCCTTTGAGCGATTCCTGCTACTAAGCTTCAACCTACCAACGGTCTAGGAGATTTCCCAGTCTTGTGTCCAATCATCCCTTTTTTGGTTAATAAAGCCTACGTTTCTCTTAGTCTGAATGTGGGAATTCAAATCAACATTTAATGTCCATTAAATGCTCCCCAATAGCAAGGTGGCACGTAGACCAGTGTGTTGAATACCCTGTAACGCTGTGACTTTCCAGTGGCTCACACTTGTCATATGTCGAGCAGAGTATGACGACGCCAACTTCATTATCCTCGGCATCCATCTCATTCGGTGATGGGTGGTCGTGCTCGTCACATGCAATTGGTGGGCCCTCCTCGTGGATGAACTATTCCCCCACGATTGTCTTCTAGCTTTCGCTCTTTGTCGACCATGAGTTCCAAGGAGTGGGGGCTAGGATACGATGGAAAGGTTCATCACGTCTTTTTGAGTCGGAGAAAACTCTCTTTGACTTGGCATCCTTCTATTAGTCCTAGCCACCGTTGTGTGAACGTGTGTCCCTTACTCCCATGCCATGATGCCTTATTAATTGAGAAAGACATGCAAGCAACGACACCATTTGATGCTCGTTCGAATTTCAAAATCGCCTCAGGAGTCATGCCTTCTTGTATAAATTCGCGTATTTGTCCTCAATGAGAGACGTTTTATCAGCCATTTGAGAAGACTTTGAAGTTTAATCGTCCTCCCCAATTTTTCCCGTCGAACTTCTTCCGTCGCCTTAGTTCTTACGGTGTACTTTCGTACTCCGCTCCGTGACTCAAGTAGTAGTTTCGCATCTTTCCCTTCTTTCTCATATTTAATTCTAGTTTTGGTCCGGTATTCATAGTCGAGGCGTTAAGGAACCTGGTTTGCGGCGAGAACTTGGAGCAATTCAAGGCTTGGGATGAGATTCCTGAAGATGTCTCACTTGCCCTCATGAAGCCCAATGAGGCTCTTGATCCAGCCGCCGACAAATGCATCGCGTTCCCTCTCATTTCCATAACCGAAGGGGGTGTTTGATTTTCCTCTTTTTCCTCTTTTGAAGGAGGCTTTCCACTTTTGGAACATGTCCCTCCAAGTAAATGTGAATTTTTTTTGGATCATAATAGGTGTCGAAACCCTAAACCGGATTCTGGGGACACACCTTGGTCTTCCTACCCTAAGGCGTTGTTATTCCATGACTAAATCTCTCAGACTCCAAGGGTCGGTTCCACCTAAAGACACAAGATGCGGACCACCACCTCTTTCATGCGCTGCCGAGCTCCATAAAGGGGTGGATGATGTCATGGTATCCATCTTAGGCAACCAGGAATCAACTCCTGGCGCAACCGAGGGATTTCGCATTCCTAGGGGACATGGCAAGCTAGGTCGTGCTCTTATCAAATTATTTTGTCTAGACGATCTATTTGTTATTTTATATGCGCCCATGTTTGCTCTTTTTTAGCTCCCAATACCAAGAGGTTCATCACCTTGACGAACGAGGGTATTCTTGGCGAGATTGAGTTGGTGAAGAATTACCTCGGTACGCCAGACCAACTCAAGTGTGGACGCGCCGCACATAATCCTTTTGAACTACTTCATCAACTACTCATCCTTCTCGGTTATTGATCACTTGCCGGCAGACATAGAGAGAGCTGTGGAGGTATATATTTAACTTGGCTGCTGGAAGTGGGATTTTACCAATTTCGATCCAAGAGATTCTACAACTTCCCCATCCACTTCCTCTGAATCCATGAAGTCCACCGAACATTCTGCCCATGCAGTGGCCTGTAGGGGTCCCTAAGTACAACCTTCGCAAGCTTGCAAAAAGATGGCAAAGGAGAAAACCAAGAGTGCACGAGAGCAGCAGTGAGCAGGCGCAATTAGGGGCGGCTGCCCCTACTGCGGTTAGCACGGCAATCGTACAGCAAGGTGATGCAGAGAAGGCTAACGGCAACCCCGCTCGAGACGCGTCTGTCTCCGTCGTACCCTCTTCAGAGCATACAGTAGTCGAGGTCCCCCGGTTAAGAAACACAAAGGGGGTCCTTCTGGCCCCAAGGAGGTCGCTGGGTTCTCTACTCCTGTTCCCCCGCCCAAGATGGATGATCGCCAGGTATGTGTCGAGGACTCTAGCATGGACAATATGTAGGTGGCTTATGCTCTGGTACTGTCATGCACCCCCTCCCCGAAAGATGAGGCCATGTTTTACCAGGTTGATCAGGAGGGGCTCGCACGGACTACCGTGAAGGCAGCGTACCTCATACAAAATCTACCAATACCCATATTATCCTTCAGCATATTATCTTTCAGCACTGTAACTCGGTGTTGAGGAGGCTAAATTACTGGATTGGAGTAAAAATTTCATTTGTAACTTTTGGTTGTAAGTTGTCGGATACTGGATTCTTGAAACTGGGTATTTGATTTATTTTTATTTTATTCTTGTGCTCAGGCTGAATTACTGAATTGGAGGTTAAAAATAAAATTAAACGCAGGCAGCCATTTGAGTTGTTTACATGAAACTGAGGTAGAAGAAATGATGTGGCCGCCTATTTTTGCTTTCTAGGGGGGTTGATGTTTTGGTTTCTGGTTCTGCCTGTGCCTTTGAACTTGTAAAACCAGGCATTTGATATCATATCTGATAACCTGAACTTGTGGTACTGGTACCTATCGCATGCCCCTCTCTCTCCCCTATATCTCTTTGATTTGTAGAAGAGAGCAAAAGGAGAGGATTCTCTCTATGCCAAGCGTTTTTCTTTAAAACGAACAAGCCCAAATGTTCTAATGCCAAATCAGACTTTTTACTGGGAGAAGATATAAAATACCGCTCCCCCCCCCCCCCCCTAATACATATCCTAGTATATAACCTTCAATGGGATATCATACCCGAACCAAATTGACTTTTCAAACACATCATATATGGGGCCCACATATACTATCTCCATTCCCACTCTTCAAATCCCCTAAACAAACAGAAGAAATTTAGGATGGAATCTCTCAAATGTTTTATTTCCACTATAACACATATTTATACAGATAAGAAGATATTAAAATAAGGAATAA
>JAUTBS010104159.1:0-12829 GCA_032361285.1 Aequorea victoria | reverse complement strand
ACATGATCGCTCCATAATAGATGATAAAACATTTGTATCATAAAATATTTTACCATGATTGTAA
This sequence comes from Aequorea victoria, assembly GCA_032361285.1. Lineage (NCBI taxonomy): Eukaryota > Metazoa > Cnidaria > Hydrozoa > Leptothecata > Aequoreidae > Aequorea > Aequorea victoria. The sequence continues at coordinate 12,765 of JAUTBS010104159.1, read as the reverse complement.
CAAGAGAATAATATAACAGTTTATGCAAAGCTTTTAAACATATATATTTTTTCTTTTCAACATAATTTGGGAAATACAAAAAATTTATTAAACATATGTAGCATGTAAATTCACTCACCTGATATTTAATGCAAACTTAAAAGAATTAACAATATAATCTATGGTTCACACGTCAATATGATTATTCAAAGTAATGTATCATAATCATTACACAAAGCTAATAAACTGAATAAATTAACAAAACAGACCCTTCTTCATTTCTATAAGTTTTACTATTTGATTCTGGTGTTAAATTAATCTTTAATTAATTTAATTTATCATTAAACTGATACCCAAACAGAACCTAAACAATTAGAATTTATTTCAAAAACTTTTTCAAGATTTTCGGCATTGCGGGTCGACTTAAAGGGTCTCTGAGTCGACCCAACAGTGTCACAGAGGGCTTTGAGTCAACACAGCAAAGCTGTGTGTCGACCCATGGGAAAATAGTCTCGGCATAGGCGACTGTGAGTCGACTCAAAGATTTGTGAGTCAACCCAAGTCTTCTCAGGTGGCTATAAGTTGACTCATATGGTCTGTGAGTCGACCCAAATCTCTCAGGTGACCATAGGTCGATGTAGATGTCGACCCAAAGGCATGTCAAGGTGACTCTGAGTCAACACCAAAGGGTGGTGAGTCAACCCAAAGGTAGGGGGCACTGTGAGTCGACCCAAACTGCTAGTAAGTCGACTCAAAAAAAGGTATGGGGCACGACATAGGCATTGAGTCGACCCAAAGGGGTTGTGAGTCGATCCAAGGGCAAGGCAGGGTCATGGGTCGACTCAAATGGTCCATGAGTCAACCCAAGGCAAGGCAGGGGTTACTACCGAGGGCTGGGTCTTCATGAGTCGACTCACTCTCCATGTGAGTTGACCCACCAGCAACAGGGTCATCTTCTATGTCACGTGGGTCGACTCAACCAACGTTTGAGTTAACCCAAAGCTTCGCACCAGGGACTTCCATAGCTGGAATCCCTGGTTTTAAGGTCTTTTTTTATTCTTTCTTCATGGTTTTATTTTGCAATATATTTTATCATATTTTCAAAGATTTAAACATATTCTTCATGGCCGATTATGTAACATTCTTATACAGGGATTACTTTATTACATGCATCACTGTTATGTATATGTATACTGTTATATATATATCATTATATACATCAAAAACCTTACCCTTGAATTTTAGTTATATTCAATTAGTAATCATGGTGTAAATATATGTTTATATTTATTAAAAGACTAAACCTTTAAGAATTATGTAACTATGTGATATATTTATATATATGTATATATCACTGTGTATTTAGAATCGAAACAGAGGGTGAGAGGACGAACCAATGATCACAATGAAGTGATGATGATGATGATAAAGACGGTGTGATGGCTACGATGCTCGCGGTGGCCAACGTCTATGTTGGTGGTGGTGGCTGTTCCAGAACAAGGGAAGCCGAGAGGGAGGATCACCGAGAGAGAAGAGGGATCGCAGAGGAGATGACTGAGAGAGAATAGAGAGTGATGGGTCCTACTGGGAAGAGGACTCCCTTTTTAAAGGGATTGCAAGCAAAAAATCAGGAAACAGGCTTCCATGATTCTCTCCCTCGGATCCTATCTTCCTAATAATTAAAGTGTATCCTTTTTGAGAACCCAGCTGTCAACACAGCAATCACAGACTTTCGTTATATTTAAATTTTTTTTTTTTGTTTTATCCTTCTTTCCTTATTTAATTAATAATAACCTAATTAGCTTTATTCTATTATTAAATATTTTAGAATCTTTTTATTACTTTATTTTTATTTAGTTATATTTTTAATTAGTTAGTTTATTTTAGTTTAATTAATATGTTATTTACATTTTTAATAATTTATTTTATAAAAAAAAATAATTTAATATCGGGTTTACATTCTTTCCCCCTTAAAAGAATTTCGTCATCGAAATTACAATACTAACCTTGAGGAAATAAATGAGGATAACGTTCGCGAATCTCATCTTCGTGTTCCCACATTGCCTCTTCTACTTTGTGATTTCTCCATAAGATATTGACGAGTCGAATCTGCTTGTTCTGTAGAACTTTTTCTTTAGTATCAAGAACCTGAACAGGTTGTTCCTCATAGGTCAAATCCTCACGAACTCGAAGTGGCTCATAATCCACTACATGCGTCAGGCTATAGATGTACTTCCTCAACATCAATACATCAAACACGTTATGTACCCTGGTGAGACTAGGTGGCAGGGCCACACGATAAGTAACCTCATCAACACGGTCTAAAATCTCAAAGGGTCCAATATATCGGGGACTCAACTTCTCCTTCTTGCCAAAATGAATGATTCCTTTCCAAGGTGAAACCTTGAGGAATACCATATTTCCCACAGAAAACTCTAAGTCTCTCCTACGTAGATCGACATAACTCTTTTATCGACTTTGAGCTACTAAAAACTTATTTTGAATAGTGGTAATCTTTTGAGTAGAATCCTTCACTAGATCAAGTCCAAGAAACTGTCTCTCACCAACTTTGTACCAACATAGAGGGGATCTACATTTCCATCCATACAACGTTTTATACGGTGCCATTCCCAAACTTGAATGATAACTATTATTATACGAGAACTCCATCAGTGGTAACTGATCATCCCAATTACCTTCCTACTCCAAAGCACAAGCTCTCAACATATCCTCCAATGTCTGAATAGTTCTCTCCGACTGTCCATCGGTCTGCGGGTGATAAGCTGAACTAAAGTCCAGTCGAGTACCCATAGCAGACTACAAAGCAACCCAAAACTTAGATACGAAACATGGATCGCGATCTGAAATAATGGATACAGGTGAATCATGAAGTCTAACAATCTCTCGCACATACAGCTGTGCCAAACGATCCAAGCTATGTGTCATCTTGACCGCAATGAAGTGAGCTGACTTCATGAGTTGGTCCACTATCACCCAAACTGCGTCATGTCCATTACTCGTATGAGGTAATCCAAACATAAAATCTATCGTGATGTTCTCACACTTCTCTAGACACCTCATTTTTTATTAAACCGAACATCAGCCAGTTCTCACCCAACTTTCCAATGGTGAAATGTATGTTAGTAGTGCCGAAGAAACTTCCATACAACTCCAAGAGTTCGAGGAGTCCTTTCAATGCAACCCAAAAAACCTTAAAACAACCCAAAACACCTAAAAGTACCAAAAACACCCTTTGGTGCAACCACCCAGCGCTGCGCCACCTCCAAGTGACGCACGTCACTTCCTTCCAAACCGATTCACTCTACCCCAAAACTCAATACCAAGCGCCGCGCCATGACCTTTTTGTTTCACTAGCCCAAACCATGTCAGAACCCCAAAGCCACCTTTACCCTTGGCGCGCGCCACCTTAAAGTGGCGCGCACCGCTTTTCACATGGCACACACCACTTGAGAGGAGACTTCGACACCCAGTCAGTTCCTCACCCGAATCTCTATAAATAGGACCCCTCTCCCACCTGAAAATGACCCCCAGATTCTAAATAGCACAAAACCTCTGCAAAATTTATGCCTCACCCCGACTCCCAACATATATTCAAACCCGAACCTTTGCCAAACTAATAAACTAAGCTTAAGCTAACCCCGAAACTTTACTAAAACTATCCCAAATTCAGACTCTTTCGCATTGGAAGGACTCAGAATGCTCAAAGATCGCGTGGAAGGACTCTAAATGGCGTGCCGTACATGAGGAAAAGCGGAGCCGTGGATATTGCTTGAAACTTTACTCAACTCACGGGATATACGGTAGGTTCTCATTTTCTATCTAATTTTCTTTTCTTCCCCTAAGATTTCTTTTAATCGGTAAAAAAGGAGAGAAGAGGTCGTTGGTCTCGTTCTCCCCATTTTTTGTATCATACTATATTAATGGTCTAAACATATTTTAATTCTCGTTTAAAGCATGTTTTAGCTTTAAAAGTACCTTTTTTTAGTCTTTCTCCTTCGTTTTCTCTGTATAAAAACACACCCACCTGAGCAGACTATTTTCCTTGAAAACAATAGCCCATTTTGAACCTCCCGGTGTCAAGCTCACTGATCCATAGAGACGCGCGCCACCTTCAGGGATCCCAAAGCGGCGCACGTCATGTCTTAGTGGCGCGCACCAGGTCATGAGGTGGCGAACGCCACCTCTGTTTTAAGACCAGTGGCTTCCCATAGCTCTTTGTTAGCCTTTTCTGCATATTTTCTATCTATTATATTTTTTTGTGAAATACCTCTTTTTTTCGTGTATTTTTTTCTGTTATAAAAATAATTGCACACAAAAGTACACTATCTTCTAAAAATAGTAGCCCTTTTGGGCCTCTAAATAACGAGCCCACTGATCCATAGTGACGCGCACCATCTCTAGAGGACCCAAAAGTGGCGCACGCCATAGCCGGTGGCGCGCGCCAGGTTGGAGGTGGCGCACGCCACCTCTGTCAAAAGCCAGTGCCTTTCCAGTAGCTTTCTCTTCGATTTTATACTTTATCAGTATGTCTTATATGCACGACTACACTGATATACTGTCATCTCCCCTTTTGACATGCCTTAAGTGTAAGCATGCGTAAAAAAACTTTAGTTTTAGGTTAGGCTTTGTTTCATTGTTTTCTTTTTTAATATTCTCTCTTTAATCCGTTTTCTGTATATGTTACTTTTGATAAATTTAAGACAAGAATAAAATAGAACGGTTAAGTAGATACCGATCTTTGGATCGGGCGAGATGGGTGCCTAACACCTTCCCTTTTCGTATCCTAGCTGCCGAACTATTTACTCTGGTAAAGATAGACTAGTTTTTCTTGAAAGTTTTTGGTTTCTTGGTTTGTTTAAAAACCAAGTGGCGACTCCAAAATCGTGCGTCCTTTAACACAGACACATTTGGGTGAAAACCCCTCTTCCTTTTTTTCTCCTCGTGGTTCGTTCTGCATACACTCCTCGTTTGAGTGAGGGACGGAGGAAGAAGAAAAAAGGGAGGATAAGAGAGGACAGGATCCTCACAGTGGCGACTCCAGTGGAGATTTTTTTTAAAAAGTGAGCCAAACTTGAAAAATATTGCAACTGTTCTTGTCTTAAATTTATCATTAGTATTAGCATTGCATGCATGGTTTTCCATCTCCAGACTTCCCTTTTCATTGGGTACTTTTCAAAATAAAAGAAGAAAGGAGAAAATAAAATAAGACAAATGTTTTCCTACCCTTCACTTCGGTGGTTTTTTTAAACTGTCTCAGAGCTATGTGGGCGATGTTAGCAAGCCTTCTGGCCGTATTCCCCTTTGGATACTGGCAAAAAGGATCACTGCGTACTATTTCACCTGGTCAGGTACTACTTGGTCGGGGAGGTATATTCTTGATTCTTATTCAGAAGGTACCCAATTACTAGACTACTAAGCCTTTTCATATGCATTTAGTTAAGCTTAGAACTTTTACTTTATGACAAATACCATTATATGTTATGTGTTTTTATTTTGTGTTTGCTTTTGAGTAATTAGAGTAGCTTTTTTTCATCTTTTCTTTTACGTTGAGCCGGGTTTCATCACCCGAGTCTCATTTTCTCTCTCCCGGGACCCTCCGCTAGTTTTTTTCAGTTTTGATGCCGTTAGGCCGTTGCCTAACCTCTGTCGTTCTTTTTGAGTCGAGTTTCATCACCAAAGTCTCGCTTTCTCTCTCCTAGGGCCCTCCGTGGGTTTTTTTGGTTTTGACGCCGTCAGGCCTTTGCCTAATCTCCGTTGTTCTTTTTTGAGCCGGGTTTCATCACCCGAGTCTCTCTTTCTCTCTCTCGGAAACCCCCGTGGGTGTCCCATATTTTTGACGCCGTTAGGCCGCTGCCTAACCGTCATCATTTCGTTTGGATGGGTTTCTCAATCCATGCTTCTTTCTCTTTCCTGGGATCCTTTGTAGGTTATCTCGGGTTTGACGTCTTTAGGCCGTTGCCTATCTTTCGTCATTTCTCTTTTTTGAGCCAGGTCTCACCACCTGAGTCTCGCTTCCTCTTTCTCAGGACCCTCCGTGGCTTTCCCTTGTTCAATGCCGTTAGGCCGTTGCCTAACCCCTTCGTCGTTTCTTTGAGCTGGGTTTCATCAACCCGTACCTCATTCTTTCGAGACCTCCCGACGATGTCTCAAACCTCCGAGTCATTAGGTTTTGGACCTGACTTCTCTCTTTTGCGTTTAGGACCAGGTCTCATTCAACCTGTGCCTTGTTCTTTTTGTACTGGGATCCCTCTGGGGTTATCCCAAAATTTTGTGGTCATTGGGTTATTAACCCAACCTCTTCCTTTTCGTAAGAGCTGGATTTTCATTGACCCATACCTTTTTCTTTTTGGGACCCTCCATTGGTCATCCCGAGTCTCTTAGTCGTTGGACCAGGATCTAATCAAACCTTTAGTTAGGTCTTGCGCCCTTCCCCTTCGTGTTCTATTCGCTCGGAGTTCCTTGAAAGTTCTGAGTTTCCTTCGCCATTGAGCCACGACTCAATGTTTCCCGATGATAGTCTTCTGTTATCTTCGCAACAATTGTGTAAGTCGGTCTTTGTCATCGCATCCCCCATTTATCGAACCAGTTACGTCAGTATAAGTTGGCTTTGTCCCATATCCACCACCGTTTGAGCTCCGGCTCATTGAAACAGTTGGGTATCATCCCGCACACGACCTCCCTTGCCGCCCGAGTTCAACCTCACACGGAAAGGTCGCACTTTGTCTCCCCTCCCCTTTTTTTCTAAGCGTAGAGGTTGAGAGTCTCGACGGAAGCCTGGTTCGTCCCGCACCTTTCTTTTGTTTCATCAGTAGAGAGATAAGTCTCGCCGGAAGCCGAGCTACCAAGATCGCATCATTTTCTACCATTTGGAAAAAGTTTTTTTTTCTTTTGGTTACTCTTCCAAAGACTCCCATTTTATTTTATCCATAGTAATTCAGAGTCTCGACGGAAGCCGAGAATTCCCGCAATCTTTCTTTTGTTTTGTCCGTAGAGAGATAAGTCTCGACGGAAGTTTGGCCCATCCCCGCAACCCCTTTTTTGTTTTGGCCATAGAGATACGTCTCGACGAATAGGCCGACTTTGTCTTACGCCCATATTTTTTATCTTTTCTTCGCCCGTGAAGACTCAAGTTTCTGATACTCGACGGAGAGGGCAAGTCGGTATCGTCCCGCACCCTCGATTTTTCTACCATTTTGAGATTCAGGATCTCAGATGAAAATCCAGGTTCGTCCCACAAATCTTTCTTTTTTTCTTTTTACCGTTCGAGACTCCGATCTCAGACGGAAAGTTGGGTCCGTCCCGCAAACCTTTCTTTTTTTTTTTTTCCTACCGTTTGAGACTCCAGTCTCAAACGAAAAGCTGGGTCTGTCCCGCAAACCTTTTTTCTTCCTTTTGAACTCCGGTATCAGACAGAAAGTCAGGTCCGCCCTGCAAATCTTTCCTTTTTTAGCCGTTTGAGATTCAGAGTCTCAGACGGAAAGCCAGGTTCGTCCCGTACCTCTTTCGTACCATATTTGAGATCTTTACAAATCCTGAGGCATTGAGCCAGTTACAATGCTCTTCTAAGCCGGGTTCATCCCGCAACCCCTTCTTAGGTCTAAAGTTCTAGCATCACTATCTCTTTTTTGTTTTAAGCCGAGTTTTATCACCCGTACCCTTTGCTTCTCTAGCTCAGGAGTTTCTGAAGAAATCCTAGGTTCCTTTATCGTCGAGCTGAGACTCACTCTCATCAAGCCGAGGTTCGACGATTCTTTTTCATTTTAAGCTGGGTATCGTCCCCCGTAACCTTTTTTGTTCTTTTTCGGGCTTCTTACGCGCTTTCTTTGTTGAGTCTTTGCCACCCGTCTCTCTCCTCGCTTAGCGTTATTTTCTCTATCATTCTGCTCATAAGACCGTCTAAAAGCTGTAGTGTCTTGCGAGCTGATTCATTTCCCATCTTTTATTCCATCTATCAGGGTATCATTACTTCTTCAAGCACTGACGCTACGCCCACCTAGATTCAGTTACGTAGTAGAAGGCTCAAAAGACCAAACTCCAATCCAGAAAACACAATGGCGGGAGATGGCGATACGAATGTTGGATTAATTCAAACTCTGTTGGAGATGCAGCGAGCTCTAGAAGGCACGACCCCCACGCTCCAGGAATAGACCCAGTCCCAGGTTCAATGCCAAGTAGAGATCCGGGCTCTACAGCTGAATCAGGTTCTGAGAAATCCATGGGACAAGGTAGTAAATAACAAGCTTTGAGAAGATGAACATAAAGATGCATATCTCCCAGAGAATAGACCCACCGCTGTTATTGTCAACGATGTTCAACCAGCTGTTCATGTTACTCGACCAGTTCTCGCTGCTACTACTGCTGCTACTACTGCTACTGCTGTTATAGACCCAGTCCTGGCTTGGGAAGCCTTACTGTCTGACAAGATAGACAGGTTGGAAAAGGTGTTGAGGAAAGATAGGGGAGTCGATGAGTACATGCTCGATGTAAAAGGACTCTGCCTGTTTCCTAACGCCAAACTGCCCGAGAAATTTAAGATATAGGACATGGAAAAATTTAACAGTACCAGAGATCATAGGATTCACCTACAGATGTATGTCGGTACCTTATCTCCCATGGGCATCGATGATCAGCTGAAAGCACAACTCTTCCACCGGTCCCTCTTAGGGCCGCTCAACGTTGGTTTATAACTTTGGCAGCAACCAGAACTAGAACTTGGGAAGATATTGCTACGATATTTTTTGGGAAGTATAACTACAACGTCCAGCTGGACATGACTATATGGAAGCTGGAAACCACCAAGCAGAACCCCTGGGAAGCTTTTATTTACTTCTTGACCCGCTGGAGGGGCAAAGCACCCAAAATGACCAACCGGCCTACAAAGAAAGAGCAAGTCCGAACGGTGGTAAAGAACTTGTAGCCCCCGTTTAGAAATTACCTCATCACTCAGCCGCTCATGACTTTCAAGCAACTATTTGATGCAGGAATCCAGATTGAGGATGCCCTCCAGTCGGGAGAAATTAACAGAACAGATGTCAGAATGGAAGTCAAGACTGAGGCAGGTACAAGTCAGCAAAGAGCCTGAAAATCTTATCAAAGCCCAAACTATCAGGGGCAGAACTATAAAGGTTAGAATAGCTACCCGACCAACCAGGCTAGCCCGAACCTGCGTAATAATAATGTGCTGAGGGCAGCGGAAGTAAACCTCTTTAACCCTCAGCCATATAATCCCCAGTCATATAACCCTCATCCATACAACCCCCAGTCATTTAACCCTCAGCCAAGGCAGTTCAGGCAATCATCTGCATTCCCACTAGTCCAGAGAGTATTCAACAAACTCAGTGTTCCGCTCTATGTACTATACCCAAGGCTATTAGAGAAAAGGGCATCTGAGCCCCCTCGTACCAACACCTATTCGAAATCCACCTCCTCCTAATTTCAACCCGGCGGCATACTATGAATACCATCAGATGCCTGGGCATCCCATCCACTACTATATGAAGCTTCGGCACAAGATCCAAGATTTGATTGATAACAAGGTAATCTCGCCCCCGACGGCGGCTAAGACTAATGTTACCACCAATCCACTGCCCAATCATACAAACCCACCCCCTCAAAACATAAACCATGTCCAGACAGTCTCACCCCACTATGATCCCAGTATCTATATCTGCCTGGAAGGGGCCGTCAGACCAAGTCCACCTCTCCCAGAAGGGAACTTTCTGTGCTCTTTAGATGCAGAAGAAACTCTGTACATCAAAGAGAACGACTTAGAAGAACTGGAGAACATAGAGGAAATGATTAAAGAATGGGAAAATATAAAAGCAAACAACGAGGTACACATGGAGTTTGCCTTCTATGAACCCAACATAAATGTTGGCTTTGATGGATGGATGTCGTCAGACGAATCAGAGGAAGTATGCACAGATGATGAGTTTGATGGAAGCAAGGAGTGAAATAACCTCGATGATGATGACCTCTCTACTTTTGGCATTGTACCAGACAATGATGTAAAAGAAACAGACATAAACAAACCGAAAGAGGAATCGGAGGGGAACTCAGGGAATACAGGATCAGGAATAGGATCCAGGATAGAAGTAGAGGCAAAAACAGAGGTCGTGATAGAAGCAAGAGAAGAAACAGATGAAATAGAAATAGAGGTAGTAGAGCTAGCAGTAAAAAAACCAGAACCGAGAGTAGAAATAGGGACAGGGACAGAGACGATAACAGCGGCAGGAACTAATGAGAACTCGGGAATGAGTATGACTACCGTACTCAAGCGAGGGCTGAGAATAACTGAAGTCCAGATATGCTAGGAAGTACAGAGGAGGAAAAAAGAGCCAACAAAAAAGATGAATACACGACAAGCATCGGGCCCATTGATACCAACACTACCATGAACATGATCAAGAGTAAAGGTAAACAAAAGGCCGACCTACATATCCCATCAGAAGAAAGAGAAGGCATTTTAGACCTTTTTGCTCTTGATGACGACCTTTGGGACTACTCAGGGCGCAATGTGTAACGCCCCGAAGTTCCCGGTTCGTTAAGAGACATAATACTAGTATTTAAGGTTATACTAAGACAAACATCCCACACTTGATTAATATTTAACATATAATAATAATAAGTGTTTCTGCAGTTCACATTGTACTCCCTATTTTAAGTATTACAAGCCAACCAAAAAAAAAAAAAAAACTGAAACTTAATAAAAATTACAATCTGAGCTTAGCCATGGTTCGACACATTCTTCTTCTTGTTCGGCCGGTACAAATTCTTCCTCAACACCTGGCATGAAACGCCATGAGCTGCGAAGTCCAGAAAGAATATCCCGAACCAAATATTTTTACACTTAAATACATACACAAATATAACAGAGTATGATATATAAAAATAATGAAACTCTAAAACTCAACCCGGACTCCTTTACGGCGAAAGGACCAGACAAAACACCCGACCACCAACTGACACTTGGGTATTGGCAACTTATAAACTCTTGCAGCTGGAACTTGGACAGTTTAAGCCGTCAGACAGTCGGATACAGTCCCCCATAGCAGTGCCATGATTCCGGAAGGGTGACATACCCACCGGATCATGGGGGCCCTAGATAGAACCGAACACAAAGACCCACCTTGCCACACCATGAGTCGTAGCCGAGTGACATACCCAACTAGCTCATGAATGTGCAAGGATGAAGTCCTTGACTGCTGCGCTAAAGTCTTAGTTCAACACGGTGCATCAACGAAACAAAATACTCATCAAACGATCACGACATGGAAGGGATCCCACCCAATCCATCACAAAACCAAAATCTCAACTCAAGTCACATCCACGTGAACTTGATCACAATAATACAAGGTTCAACCAAAAATAACCTAACCAAACTAGTCACAAGGTAAACACCGCACCCAAGACTTAGTCCATGCATGAGATAAGTTATAACATATGTTGAGATCATAAAATTAATATTCCAGCAATAAACCAATAGTAAAACTCATGGATGATGCTTAAATAAGAAACAAACAAGACTTAAGGTTCATGGAGTATCAAACACTTAATTTCTTCAAAAGAGAGTCATACACAGAATCTGTAACAGATTTTTTAAAATACTTTAAAATTAGCAAATGTCCATGAAACATTCTAAACCTTTACAGATGACTAAGTAAAGGTGTTAGCTATATTTTGCATGAAGAGACCGAAGTCTGGTTGTGAACAAAAAAGGGTCTACCAATTAATTTAACAGGGGCTATTGAAATAGGGACCTGTTTGGAAACAACAATGTCTCTCAAAATTTACTAACTGAAAGTGACTTTTGTAAAGGGGGGATGATTCTAGACTCATATATCTACCTCTGGATATGTGGATCAACGTAAGGGGATTGTTTTCCAGAGAGATATGAAGGTTCAAAGTTGGCTATCAATCTGCCTCAACTGTCACATATTTTTCTAAAATGTCAAAGGGGGTTCAAAACTACATTTTTAATCTTAACCAAACTTCACACATGCCTATAACATCATAAAGAAGCTATAGTAAAAATAAATTTTTATTTAGGCCATGTTTGGTTCACACGAAAATTATTGAAAGTCCTTAAGTAATATTATGTTCTTCTCTGTTTTGATGTTCTTAGTAAAACAACAACATTCTCTATTTTTTACCCAAACAAGGCATATCCAAAACATATTATAACAACATTATATAAGTATATAAAGGTATACAACATGTCTCTACAATATTTGTTCTTCATTTAATATCCTTTTAAAATGTCCATAACGCAAGATCTAAACTAACATTCATGGTTCTAAAGTCCTTAGTTCATTTCTATCTATTTTTAATCCACCATTTTTATCTTGTAGAGAGATGAGTTTAAGAACATTATTCTATGGAATAAATGAGAAGTTCAAGAGTTCTTACATTATTCATTATTCCTTTGTGATTTATTTGAAAGATTCACAGAACAAAGGTTTTTAAACACATACTTGGTTCATCTTTTTTCATTTTCTTTGACCATAAATTTTATCTTATAGAAGGATGGCTTATAGAACATGATATTAGGGATTAAATAAAAGGTTCTAGGAAGATTTTTACTCTAGGTTTCTTGCTCTAAAAGATGGACTTTGGCTTTAGTGTTGGATCTCCTTTCCTTTTTCCTTTCTCCTTTCTCCTTCTTCCTTCTTCCTTCTTCTTCTTTCTTTTTTCTTGTTCTCCTTCTCCTTCCTTCTTTTCTTTTTTTTTTCTTTAAAGGGAGGGGGCTGTCAAAATCCCCAGGGG
>JAUTBS010104048.1:275-12831 GCA_032361285.1 Aequorea victoria | reverse complement strand
AGTAGTTGCCATTTTAAATTCCTCTTCTCTTTTTATTTTCTTTTTCATTTATTTTATTTTTATTTAATTAACCCAATTAACACTAGTTAAATTAACTTAATGTTTTAATTGGTTTTTAATACCCAAAATTATTTTAGTTAGTTATATTTTTATTTAACTAATTTATTTGTTTAATTTACTTAACTAAATTATTTAATTAATAACTATAAAAAAAATTAAATTTTTACTGAATTTTACACTTTGTAAGAAAAAGTATAATCCTATCCACACGACATTGGTCCCTCCAGTAATGCGATGGCGTACCATCCACGTTTAGTACATTTCAGGTTTGAATAATTTCGTTGTGAGAATCTTACAGAAAACCGACCTTAGTTGTGCCAGAATGTGGTGGCATAACTAAGGTCGGTTAATACATCCTAGGTTTGAAATATTTCATAAGCAGAAAGTGGAATCCTATCCACATGACCTCAGTTTCTCTGGAAATGTGGTGGTGTACCAACCACATTTAGCACATTCCGAGTTTGAACAAATTCGTTGTGAAAATCTTATAGAAGCCCGACCTTAGTCGCGCCAGAATGTGGTTGCATACTTTCCATGTTCAATACATTCTGGATTTGAAAGACTTTATAAGTAGCAAGTGAAATTCTATCCACGTGACCCCGGTCGTTCCAGTAATGTGGTGGCATACTAACCACGTTCAGCACATTCTGAGTTTGGAAATCCTATAGAAGCCCGACCTTAGTCGTGCCTGAATGTGGTGGCATACCAACCACGTTCAACACATTCTGAGTTTGAACGACTTCGTAAGCCACAAGTGGAATAGCCACCACATATCTTGAACATATGACCTCAATTGCTCATAATTATATCCGTCTTTTGTAAACTTTGATTTGGGGCAGGGTGGAATGTATTCCACGATGCCATGATAAGTAACTTGGAATCTCAACCATTCAAGATCTCATCCGTCTTGAAAACTTTAGCAATTACTTATTCCTAGCGCTTTTCTTCAATTATTTTTGTTAGCCCCAAGGTTTAAATAAATCGTTTATTAATTTTAATAATAATAAAAAAAGTATTGATAAGTTAAGCTAATCTATCATTTAATATCATTTTCAAAATCTCTTAATATATATTTTTAAATCAATCTATATTCAAATGGTCTAAATAATTATTTATAGTTAACACCCATAATTGGGGGTTACCTTGTATTTAATAAGATTTGAAGTTGTTTTAGATGAAAAACCAAGTATTAAAATGATTATATGGTTTTAGTTAACCCAAGATCTTGTATGAGTCGACCCAAACAAACACTCTATCAGGATCTCCTGTAGAATCACTTCAGAAGCGATCATGAGTCAATCTAAAATGTTCTATGAGTCGACCCAAATTGAATGACTCTCTGGAAATATACTCTACATCGACCATGAGTCGACCCACCAACATCGTGAGTCAACCCAAGCTTTGAGTCTAAGGTGTTTGAGCTGAAGTGCATTAGCCCACGCATCGACTCAAAGGCAAAGCCAACATGTGAGTCGACCCAAAGTATTTTTGTGTTGAGGCACACCAAACCACAAGTTGACCCAAGTATCAACTCAAAGATAAAGACTTATGTGAGTTGACACAAGCTTCACATGAGTCGACCAACGGACGAAAGTTTGCAATAAAACTGAGACCTCATCATTATGAGTCGATCTAAATGACAAGATGAGTCAACCCACAGGCAAGGAATTTGAAATTTTAGGATATTGAGTCGACTCAACCTCAACGTGAGTCGACCTATGGGTGCGAGATTAGCAAATCAGTGCGAGGATCGCGCCTATTTACAGCTGTATTTCAGAACATTAAATGGTAAGATTTGATTTGTAATGGCTATATTAGAGCTTGAATTTATAGAAGGATGAGTCTATCAATCATTCCATAAAAAGATAATGAATAGATTGCAAAAAAGTCATTGATTCATCAATCAAAGAGCTATCACTTTTCATCTGCTATTTACAGAGAAACCCTAGCCGCACTGTTCATCATCTTGCTTCTGGTTTTTCTATTGTGAGGCATATTGTCATATCAACTCTTCTTAGAGAGTTTTCTGATCATCATTTGTACACAAAACCTATTATCAAAATTATTGTAAAGTGAGGGTGAGTCACCCTTAACTATTATTTGCGTGGGGTAAAGCACACAAAGAAAAAATTACAAGTGCTATAAGTTTGGTGGCTTTGAAATGCAGCTTGGTGAATCTTTATAAAATATTTGAAGCACACCTGTAAGTGTTTGAAGATAGTAGAAAATTCTCAAGAAAAGCTTGAGAAGTGGACGTAGGCTTGGATAGCCGAACCACTATAAATCCACAGCGTCATATCTCTTTATCTATTCCTCTCCATATTGTGTGTTTGTGCTTATACATACATATATATATCGCTTTCATGTTTTATATTGTTTAAATTTTTTTTAAACAACAAGAATATTTTTAAAGACCATATTCACCCCCCTAGGGTCATTCTTTGAATAACACTTTTCTCCTCGACTGACATACAAATCATTGGTATTATTCTCAAGCCTAGGAAGTTATCCTAAAAAAATTCGACCTAACTAGTTACCATAGAAAGCATATTTAAACCTAGGTAACTATCCTAGAGATCATTTTCAAAACTAGGAAGTTAACCTAGAAATCATTCTCAAAACCTAGGTGGTTGTTACCCTAGAGAACCTCTTAAAACTTAAGTAGTTACCCTAGATGTCATTCTTCAACCTAGGTGGCTACCCCATATGTCATTCTCAGACTTACGTAATCACCCCTAAGTTTTTTCTTAAACATAGGTTGACTCTTCAATTTTATGCGATTACCCTCAACAATTTCTTTAAAGCTAGGTAGTTACCCTATAAATTATTTTTCAAACCTAGGTGGTTACTCTAAAAAACATCTTCAAATTCGTGTGGTTACCCTAGCGTTCATTTTCAAGTCTAGAAAGTTACCCTATAAATTCTTTTTCAAATTTAGGTGGTTACCTAGAAATCATAACTAAATATAGGTAGTTACCCTAGAAGTCATCTTCAATCATTGGTAGTTATCCTAAATATCATCTTCAATACTAGTTGATTATCATAGAAATCATTCTTAAACTAAGGTGGTAACCCCTAGAAAACATCATCAAATTAGGTGGTAACCCTAAAAAACATCTCTTTAAGATTACGTGGTTATCCTAGAAAATATCTTTAAGATATATAGTTACCCTAGAGAACCTATTAAGACTAGGTGGTTATCTTAGAAAATATCTTTAAATCTAGGTGGTTATCCTAGAGATCATCTTCAATACTGGGTGGTTAACCTAAAATCCATTCTTAAAACCAAGGTGGTTACCATAAAGATCTTTTGAAGAATGAGAGGTTACTCTAAAGGTTATATTCAAAGTTAGGTAGCTACCCTAAAGAACATATTAAGACTCGGTGGTTACCTTAAGACTCTTCAAACTTAGGTAGTTACCCTAGAAAATATTTTTCAGACTTAGGTAGTTATCCTAATAAAGCATCTTTAGACCTAGGTCATGTTGTTTATGCCCTAATAGAATGATAGATACTTGGAGGTTCTTTTAAGATAAATTGCCCAACATCTATGTAAAACTCAGATTCTTTAACCCCTCTTGTAGATTCAAAATAAATTGCCCAACATCTCTATACATTTTTATTAATATTTTTCAAAGCTATATTAAGGTGTTAGGCAACGTTTTCATGAGAACCCAACTTCTAAATCCCACTATAAATTGGTCTAAACGATTTTACCACAAACTATGTCCAAATTCGTCCTTAATTGAGACAATCCAAATTTCTCAAATTCTACCCATCTTGTTTGTGTGAAATAAATTTTATATAAAAGTAGAATCATAACCCTAAATTTAGGTGGGTGACTCAACCCCATATCATATTTATATATTTAATTAAAAATCTCTAAAGTGGCCTTTGAATCTGCCATCGTAAGCCTAAAAATCCAACAATTATTCTAGGTTATCAACTCTTGTTCTTAAATCCAAGAAAATTTCATACATGCTCTATACATATTTCATCTTACTCTAGAAAATTCAGGTTTATGTTTCCTCTAGGTTTTGAGCCTTCTTACAAGTTCATAGTTCATGAAAACCTAAAACAAAATTTTAAAAACCTTCCATGGTTTAAGTTCTTTCATCCTCTTATGTGATTTTCATTACCTTCTTTCTTGATTTAAGTTTCATGAATATAGTGTGTGGATGATTTTCATGCTAGTAGAAGAGATGAAGAGGTTGGCTTAATATAAAACTAACCTTGGAGATCCTCCTTGAAGGTAGGTCCTTCCTTCCTTCCTTCTTCTTCTTCTTCTTCTTCTTCTTCTTCTTCTTCTCTCTCTCTCTCTCTACCAAATTCTTTACTAGGAGGGGGAAGTGGGAGACTTCCCTCTTTATATGGACATGAGAATTGTGCTAAATGTCACATATGCCTCTCATTTAGTTAGTTTCCAACTCCTAGTTCCCTCACTTGGCTTGGTTAGTTTAGTTAAATTCTAACTAAACTTGTGCCCCAACACTTGTTATGCCTTGTTTGATTTTCATTAATTTCATTCCATAAGGTTTAAGTCCTTGTTTGGCAATTCTTTCCCAACACATTTCCTTAATCCACGAAATAGTACAATCATATCTTCTTCTTTTTTTTTTCTTTTTTTCTTTTTTTCTGTTTTTTTTGGGAGACAAAGGACATATCACCCTTCTCTCCTCCCCTCCTTGGCTAGCCCCCATGTGTATCTATCTATCTATATATATTTTTTATTTTTTTTATTAATTGAAATAAATTTATGAAGCTTCTTCCTTCAAATTTTTATTTTGGATCAATTCTTCAATTTTGGCCTAATCCTTGTTCTCTGGATCTCTAATTAGAGATTTAGGCTCAATTATATTCATATGTTGGGCTCACCAATTTTTTTTGTCCAAAGTCTTGATTAAATTATTTTCTGAGCCTTATTTAATCTTTAGGCCTCATTAATCTCATTTTCAACACTTAAATATTGGGTCTCACTTAAACCCTATAGTTTTTGGCCTCTTGAAATTTAATCTAGGATTTCTCCTAATTCTTAGCCCAATCTCATTACTGAATCCTTGGGTTTTAGCTAATTTTGAACTTTATTTGAGCCCATTCCAATTTTTTTCACTATTTAAGTCTCTTAGAAGACTTTTCAATGAATAAATCAATTGGGCCCTTATAACTTTGGGTCATAGCTTGGGTTTAAACTTCATCCTTTACTCAAACTTCTTATTAAGTCTTTGGGCTTTAGGTGGCCTTGGGATTTACTTGAGCCCTTTTCAATAATCTCACATTTTGAGTCTTTTTGAAGACCTTTGATTTGAACTTCTAATTACTTGTTCTAAGTCTTTTAAATCTTCTTCCTTGGCTAATCTTTTGGGCCTGCTTCATTCCTTATCTTATATTTCCTCCTTTGAGTTTTAGGATGTCAAGTACTAACCTCTTAGGATTTAATTTTATTGGTATGAAATTCGTGTCAGAATTATGATCACAAAAATATGGGGTGTCACACTTATCTCTCAGTCTTTCTATGAACTCAAAAAAATGCTCTTCAGCTTCTTGGTGAGTGGTTTCCTACTCTCTCATCGTGACATCCAACTGCATGTTATATGAATATTAAGCCATGAAGGCGTTCCAAGTGCATGTCTTAGATGTCTCTAATGTCAGAAACAATCAAAGGATTGGCCCAGTAAGAGATCTCTGTAATAGTTGTCCTAACAAATCTTTCCCTATTCCCATATGTCTTAGTGCTCGTACGTACATCCTCATATAAACTTTCAATCTCCAGTCCCAACGAACATTTTCATGTCTGACATCTTAAATTTTTCTAGCAACAATACCTTAGGAAACAAACATATGCCATTGATGTTGATCATGTAGTCATCGACTCCCTTTGTCTTCCATAGCACACTTTCAATACGATCAATATTTTCTAATCCCTCCTTGAGGGTAGGATCTTCCATGATGGGATTGGGTTGTGGGTTAGGTGGAAGCACCATAAGAACTGGATTGGGTACTTAAGGGTGCAAAGGGTCGGGATTGATAAAAGGGTGGTGGACGTTCATTAGGATTCAGGGGTTCGGGAACATGGGCAACAACCAAGTTGTGACATCGACACTTGCATTTTGGCCATAGTTTTCTGAAGTCTTTCCATTATTGACACTATGTCTTCAACAGTTGATTGTAGGGCCATAGGGATTGGATCTTTATCACAACCTCTCTCTAGCCTGTTATGAGTCAAATCATGAACCTACGAGTACTCGACTAACTTTGACATTGTTGTACATGCAATTTGAATGTTATAAAAGAAAATAAAAATGATTCTTTTTAGGTATTTTGATTCTTTTTGAAAATTCTTGAATCTCTGCGACTCTCTTGTCTTGCGTTTGCACACAAGAACATAATAAGAAAAACAAACATACACATAGACTAGCAAGTCACATGCAAGTATTGAGTGCAATTCATGACTTAATCAGGATTCTTGTCCTAGTTAAAGAGTTCTATGGATATTCTATATGCACCTAAGAAAGCTTTGGGTAGTTAGTTTGGTCATCACTCAAGCAAAGGTTTCAAAGTACGTTTATACATTCTAATGTGTGCACACACACTTGTTTTGATAATTGTACGCGTACATCTTTTTGATATACCCTAGACGAGGGTACTTGGCTTAAGAGGTGGCTATTTTCCAAGAGGTTTCTCTTTAGGTTTGATCTTAAAAGGCTTCAAGGTTAAAAAGCCGAGACTTTTAAAATGCAAAAAAGAAATACGAATGAACTTGAAAGAGAACCAATAGCGCTTTAAAGTCTAGCTCTCTTAACTAGTCTTATACAAAGGTTTGGTACAAACTGGAGTCGCCACTTGATTTTAAGGTCTAAAAACCTATGTGTGACTCTCGTGAATTAGGCTTAATCCTTTCATCACCATAGATCATGTTTGAGAGCTAAGGTACTGAGTGAAAATGTGTTAGGACTCACTCAGTCTAATCTCATGATTAGCCTCTACTCTTTACTATTGGTTCTTGAGTTTAAGTTCACATACCTAACTAATGCACGAATGTTAAATAACATGACTTTGTAGGCTCATGTTCAAAAGTATTTCAAAACGATCAATAGGGATCGTGGCCGTACTTTCGTCTCAAGCATGCAAAAAGGGGTGTAAAATAAACACATATCTAGGAATAGGATCCTAGAGATTCGTAATCGTTTATCACATTCGAGATAACTGACAACAATCTTTAGGCTCCTACTTTTTCTACCTACCTAATTGAAGGCACGTCAAGCCTTTCTCTAATTTGGGTGGGGTTCGACAAGGGTAGTTCTCGTGTACGAATTAGTTTTAACAGTTCATATCAGAAGGGAATTAAACTACATGATGCTATGTTCTTATACAGTATTCAGCATAATACTAAATGTTAAAAGCAGTAAGTCCTAACATGGGTTCTAACATGATATTTTTACAGAATAAAACATGATATTAATATTCTAACATATAGAGCATCTTATTATCAGTGTTTTTAAAGATTTCTCAAAAATATATATATATATATATATATTAGACATATAATGTCAAAAATAATATCTTAGGGTCAGGAGGCCACAGAATGAGTCCGAACAGGTCAAATTTTGGAAAACAACTGAAAACCTTCATGGAAATCAATCGTCTAACTGATTGAATTTGATATTTACTTAAGACTACTAATAATCGAACTTAAGAAATCGGAAATGAACTTTTAAAAACTAAAAAAGAATTATTGAGCTACGAAAAAACCTTCCTACCACGAGCTATCAAAGCTATCAAGAGCTTATTCGAAACTCCAAAAAAGAGGAGGTGGAGAGCTTTATTTATATGAGGAAAAAATAGCTGGAAATTAGTGGGAAATTGAGGGATGATAGATAGTGACAAGGCCTGACCAATAGAAATGAATCCCGGGTTGAAAAAAGTTCCTCGGGGTAGGAAAAGTCCTCATTGCCGGTCCGGCCATCCTGGCTCCCTCCCCCATGGACGGTCCAGCCCTATGGGCCTGGCCATCCCCCATGACTGGTCTGTCCCTCCTGGCCTGGGTCCCAATGATGGGTCTGGCCTTGGGGGCATCCCGTGGGTCAGTTTTGTCTTTTAAAGGGTTTTGGATACCCCAAGAAGCAAGAAAGGGTCATACAACTTTTGAAATATAAACTAAATAATTGAAAACACATATTTTGAAGTTAGCTTGATTGAAAACATAATTTGATGGATGATTAAAATAACTTTTAAAGAAATTTGGTTGAAAATTGATCGAAACGGAGGCGAGGGACATCCCAGAAAGCAAAGAGGGCCCACCCAAACTTTTAAAGCATAAAGTAAAGAATTTAAAATGTATTTTTTGAGATTTCTTTGGTTCAAAACAAGATTAGAAGGATTGGTAGATGACTTAGGAACATTTTCATCATAGGAAAGGACTAACCGAGAGGCCAATGCATTATGCCTGGTAAATATCGGTGTCTACAGCCGGCTCGATGGTGAGAAACCACTCAAGAGTTGCCCCTATCAGAGTACGGTAGAAAAGATGTGCTAGCAGGTCATTCTCTGTACCCATGGGGCGTAGAGTCCCTATGTACATTCGCAGGTGTAGGTTAGAATCCCCTGCTCCGTCGAACTTTTTGATCTCGGACATCTTGAACTTTTTTGGTAAGCGCGCATTCAGGAAAGAGCAATGTCCCTCCACTTCCACCAAATAATCATCCAGTCCTCGAGTCTTTCTCATCAGGTTCTCAATCCTTTCTAGTTTGGAGTAAAGTTTTCCCACCTCATAATCAATCTCACCATTTTGGGCCTCCACTTTAACTGTGTCCTCCATGACGATGGGGGCATCAAGATTTCCTCTTGGTACATGGAGATTGCCCAGTGAGGTTGGAGGTGCAAGTGGTGGTGGTGGTGGTGAGGCTTGTTGGGTCGCTTGGGTGGCCAGAGCTATCTGAGCTGCCTGGATTATTTGAGTCGTCTAATCGGTCTGGGCCTATATGCCCTCAACTATAATCTGGATGACCTCCTGAAGGGTCTGAATCATGCCAAAGAGATCTACATTACTCGGTGATGCCAGGACTGAAGGAACTGGGAGAATCTTGGATCAAGCGACTAGAAGCGTCACGAAACCAATCGGAGAAAGAGGGAGCTGTGGGATCCCTTTCTCTTCTAGCTATGGTGGCTAGTATAAAAGGAAACAAGGTCGAAACCCAATATTTTACAATAGAGAAATCAAAATAAAAACCTAAGGGTACAAAAAGAGAAAAAAAATATCCTAAACATATATCATGTCATACATACATTCTACCATGCATTCAAATAAAATATTGCCCAAACTGCCCTTTTTCTTACTGACATTCCCAATTCTAAAACTTCCAAGACTAACTGATCGTCCAAAGATATAACCCATTATTTTCCAATTCATACATCAGACACACTACATATCTACCCCGAAGGGTAGTGCACGCAAGCACGTAAACCCTTCAAAAAAGGGGCTCTATCCTAAAGAATGATCGCCTTATCCAAATTTTGGAAAGTTCTAGAGTTACTATTTGTCAACGAATTGGGTAGTCTAGAAATGGTACGTTCCAACAAAAGCAAAGATTATACCTCTCATCATTGGGACGATCAAGCGGTACATAGTAGTGTTTTGGATATACCCTAGATAAGGAGTACATGGATGGTAGGCTTGCTTACTTACGTGACATTGCCTTGTAGTAGCAAGTTACTTAGGAAATGAGGTTGTTGGTACCTGAATCGGAATGGTTGACGATCGTCTCAACTTGCCTCCAGTTTGGTGATGCCGAATCCTTTGGCTAAGTGCTCCACTGGTAACCCTAAAAAAGGAATAAGAACATAGACACCGATGGGGTGCCGGCCTAGGAGGCTCTGATGCCTAAGTCAGAGAGTTGGTAATCGACCTCAATGAATATATCAAGTGCATGATAATTAATTGCGTACCTTTAGAGGTTGAATGTATCGATTATTTATAGGAGTTTTTGGGTTTTAAAAACCTCTGATGAGATAGGAAAGAATCCCTAAGGACTTGGCTCCAGACACAAATCTCAGTATTCACATCGACCGTGCTGCTAGTTTTCCGTAAATATAGCTGTTCGAGTGATCTTCGACGAGATTGTCAGCGTGGACTTTGGTGGCTTAATACTGGTATCCTACTCGGTCGGTCGGGCCCTTAGGCCGAGTGGAACCTGTGCGACTGGTCAGTCCTCTGTGAGCGTTGGGAGGTCAGCTAAACATGGTTTATCCTTCCCTCAGCCATTTTCTTGCTCTAACGGCACCCTTTTGGTCGGTCTACCCCGACCGATTAAGACATACTCATCAGATGCCCCTATTCCTGAGCTGTACTTGCTCGGCGAAGGGAATATCTTTTGTCCCGAACAGCGGTTTTTACTTTCTCAAGGTGACGGTTACGTGGGGCCCAAGGCGACCTTCCCTTTTCTCGAGATGATGGTTTGGAATATCAAAACGTCTTGTCGCATTGAATGCATATTTCTTGGATTTTGGGAACCGATGGAACTTCCGTACCTGGCCAACACATGTTTTAATCTGGACCGTCCATCGTGTGACCTTGTTTGTTCAAATTTTTTGGACCGTTAGATTCAAGAGCTTATATATAGGCAATGGGGAGCCATTGCTTAGTTTATTGCATCCCAAAAACGTCCTCCCCTTTCGAAGTTTCCTCCTTCCAGTCTGCGTTTGCTCAGATTTTCCAGGTGCGTCATCCACTTCGTTTACTCCAGTAAGCCCCATTTTCTTTTTACTATTTTCCTTTTGTCATTTCTTGCCCCTTTTTTTTTAGGCGGTCCATTCTAGCTTCCTCAAGTTCGGACCTGGAGTTCTTCCTTTATCCCCCTTTTTCGGCCCCGTCCCCTTTATTCTTCGTAGATAGGATTTTGTTTTACTCAAAAGGGTTTAAACTCCCTCCGGTGGTCGATACATTCGTGCCCGATCATTTTTCCTTTACTCTGTTTGTTCGGAGAGCATGTTTCGCCGCTGATTTGACCATTTCATTTTTAAGAAGGGGTACTATAGAGTTTCCCCAAGAGGTCCGTTCTTCGGATTCTACTCCCTCGAATTTTGAGAGGACTATCTCTCATGCCTCTTTTGCTGTTCGTGGCTCCCCCCATATAGATGGGGGCGAGACTTCGAGTTCGATCGCCTGTCTCTTTGAGGAGGGCACGAACAAATTTGCTGCTAAACTCATTGCTTCCACCAGTCGACCTTTTGATATAGCTCACCTGCACTCTGCTCTTTCCCTACCTGAGACGGTAGAATTCTTCATGGCTGGCAAAAATGAGCGAGCGTGCTTCCCACCTGATGGTAGGTTGGGGATGTACGAGCGCGCTTTTGCTGCCGGTCTCAGACTCCCTTTTCTAAGGATCGTCTGGGAGCTTTTAGACTTCCTAGGCTTGTCTCCCGGGTAAATTATGTCGAACGCTTGGAGAAGCCTCTTTGGGGCCGTTATCCTGTGAGAGAAGATCTCGGGTGGCGAGCACCACCTGACAGTAGAGGAATTCCTCTATTATTATCAACTGAAAGAAAAATAAGTGGGCTAGTATTCCTTTCAAGCCCGGTCGGACGACCGAACCCTTGTGATGGGTTGTCCCTCTTCCCATAAACATTGGAAGGAAAAATTCTTTTTCCTCTCTGGGTCAGGTTGGGAATTCCAACCGAATGAGATAGTGGGGCCCCAGACTCCTAAGATCCGAATGAGGTGGGGAAAACCCAACCAGGAAGATATTTCGGCTGAACCTGTCATTGATGCCGAGGCGCGAGCTAGAGTTAAGACTGCTCGGGATCATTCGGTCAGATCTTTCAGCCAGCTAGTGACCCCTCATTCGCTGGATGCTTGGTTTCTTGACATCAAAGACCCGAGTGAGAACCTCCTGTCCTTTCGTTCTTTCTGTTGTGCTTTGTTGACTCCTTTCTTTTTCTTTTATATATTTTACCTACTGATATTTTTATGTGCCTTTTTCCTTTGCAGAGATGTCAAAGAGGCCTGAAAAAGCTGCTCTCCTGAAGGTTCGTCCCTCGGGGGGTGAGGGGATCGAGCCTAAAATCCCTTCTAAGAAGAAGCCGAGGAAGACTCTAGACCTTTCCGGGGGAAATCCGCCTACCCCCGTCGTAGAGCTGGACCCTCCAGAAGTCCCAATCTCAGCCAGTACAAAACCCTAGGGGGATGGGGTGCCGCTAGTGGTGCCGGTTGTCCCTTGTCCACCCAGTACTGTGGTTGCTCCTCCTGCCGTAGTCGGTCCATCTTCATCCCGTGAGTTACTGACCAACTTTAAGAGAGCCCAGGTGAAGATGATAGACCTGGTGGATGAGGCCAATCCATACTTGGCCGAGGTGGGGATGGTGCCCTTGGCGAGGTATCTGCTGATAGATCTCGTTCGGGTGAGTATCACATTGGTCATGTCAATTTCCTTCTTTCCCTTTTTCTACCTGATCTTACTCTCTATTTTTTTTATTCTGCAGTCTGCTGCTCGGGCTATTCATA
>JAUTBS010103937.1:0-12831 GCA_032361285.1 Aequorea victoria | reverse complement strand
GGTGACTCGGATCACATCTTTTGCTAGTCAGTTCATTTATTCATCGAATATCAGGTGAGTGATTGTATGCTATTTATTTTTAAATAAAATTTTTCGTATCTCCCAACTGTTTTAACTAAAAAGATTATATGTATGCTTTCAAATTCTTTTAATTGCAATATATTAACTGTATTATTTTTTTCTTACAAAAATCATGGTAAAAATTGTTTAAATGAGATAAAATGTTTTATCATCTATTATGGTGCGATCATGAGTATTATATTGGGACCATGTGAAATTCTAGGGGAAAGCCCTCTACGGAGGTGACTATGGCCGCTAGGAAAAAGATCCGGTTTGATTCCATTGTGACTCTAGTCGCTCAATAGTTTAAGGGACAGTTCCGGGCTTCCGGTGACCTAAACTAGAATTGTCAGGGGAAAAGACCCAGGCGCCATCCTGAGGTGACTCCTGTTCGATGTTGGATCCAACGGGCCGAGGCTTCCTCGAGTTTATATATGTTGGCATTGGTTACTTTTATTACCTAGGATGTCATTCTTGTGGGATAGTTTCCCCCGTATTGTATGATCATATCGCTACATCAGTATTATAGATATTATCATGTCTCGTTAGCATATCTGTTTATGCATGGATTTGTTGATATATCTCTATGTGTGAGGTTTTTTTTCTGGACACCTCTGTTGTTCAGTGACAGATTATGTATAAAAATATTTTAACAAAAAGAGAGTTGGGTGAAGTGTGTACCCTGTTTACTTATACTGCATAGTACTATCATAATTATGTTACAAGTATAAGCATATTTTATCCCCTGTTTTAGAACTGTATCTTAACTATGCATATTTTATTCACCAGCATTGCTGACGTTATATTCAAATATTTCAAGTAACCATTGATGAGGATAGATGATGGACTCGAGTGCTGTTTAGGATCCAGCTTATGACGTCTAGGGACATGCATCATTTCATTCTTTTCCTTTCACACTTAAAATAATTGAACACTTTATTATGAATTTTGAATAACATTATTGTCAGGATATTATGGCCATTTTGCCCCATGGTTATAGATATGGATTTTTATTATTTAAACCCTGTGAAATAATTAAATATTTAACATATATTTGGTTAAAATGATTGATAATTAGCATATAGATAGCTAATTGTATATTTAGGCTTTTTTTTGTTCAGTGGGCCAAGGTCCATGATCCATGGCCCGTTACAGCTCCTAAATTGGAGCGTGACACGTGCGCCACCTCTGTTTAAAAACCAGTGGGTTCCAATAGCCTTTTCCAGTAGTCTTTTATGCATATTTTCTATATGTTGGTCTATTTGTGGAAATGCTATCTTTTTTCCTTTCTGTTTGTACAATAACTCACTTGCACGCAAGAGCACACTATTTTCTTAAAATAGTAGCCCCTTTTCGGCCTCTGAGTGTCGAGCTCACTCTTCCATAGTGATGCGCCCCACTTCCAGAGGGCCCAAAAATGGCACATGCCATATTCAGATGGCGCGCGCCAGGTTCGAGGTGATGTGCGCCACCTCTGCTTAAAACTATTGGCTTCCAGTAGCATTTTTTTTCATCTTTATGTTGTAATCGTGTGTTTTATCTGCATCAACTGCACTGATATGCTGCCATCTCCCTCTTAACATGCCTTTTAGTGTAAGTATGCATAGAAGACATTAGTTTTAGGTTATGTTTTATTTTCTTGTTTACTTTTTTTATGTTCTCTCTTCAACCCCATTTCTGTATGTGTTAATTTTGATAAGTTTAAGACAAGAACAAAATAAAATGGTTAAGTAGAGGCCGATCGTCAGATTGGGCGAGAGGGGTGCTTAACACCTTCTCCTTTCGTACCCTAGCTCCCGAAACATTTTCTCTGGTAAGGACGGACTAGTCCCTTGAAAGTTTTAGTTTCTTGGTTTATCTAAAAATCAAGTGGCGAATCCAATTATGCGGCCTTTAACATGGACGCATTTGGGAGAAAACTTACCTTTTTTCCATGTGTTATTTTTTTAAATCAAGAAAAAGAGGTGGGTTCCTCACAGTGGCGACTCTGCTGGGGATTTTTTTTAAGAAAAGTGAGCCAAACTTGAAAAATATTTCAACTGTTCTTGTCTTAAATTTATCATTAGTACTAGTATTGCATGCATGATTTTTCATCTCCTTTCTTCCCTTTTTCATTAGGTATTTTTCCAAAACAAAAGAAGAAAGAAGAAAATAAAATAAGTCAAATGGTTACCTACCCTTCACTTCGGCGGTTTACTGTCTCGATGCTATGTGGGGGGGAGTAAGCAAGCCTCTTGTCCGTATGCCCCTTTGGATACAACCAAAAAGGGTCATTGCATACTGATTGACCTGGCCAGGTACTACTTGGTCGGGAAGGGATATTCTTGATTCCTACTTAGAAGCTACCCGATTACTGGACTACCAAGACTTTTTATATGCATTTAGTCAGCTTATGACTTTTCCTTTAGAATAAATATCCTTATAGGTTATGTGTGTTTCTTTCATGTCTGCTTTTGATTGATTAGAGTAGCTCTTTTCTTTCTTTTTGAGCCGGGTTTCATCATCTAAGTCTCGCCTTCTCTTTCTTGGGACCATTTGTAATTTATCCCGTGTTTGACGTCGTTAGGCCGTTGCCTAACTTTCGTCGTTTCTTTTGAGCCGGGTGTGAGGAACCCGCCCTTTTTTTCCAAATGTGAACAACACATGAAAAAAGAGAGGTTTTCCCCCAAATGTGTCCGTGTTAAAGACCGCACAATTAGAATCTCCACTTGGTTTTCAGATAAACCAAAAAACTAAGACTTTCAAGGGACTAGTTCGTCCTTACCAGAGAAAATGGTTCAGGAGATAGGGTACAAAATGGGAAGGTGTTAAGGAACCCCTCTCTCCCGATCCGAAGACCGGCATCTACTTAATCGTTCTGTTTTGTTCTTGTCTTAAATTTAACAAAAGCAACACATACAGAAAGGGCGTTGAAGAGAGAACATTAAAAGGCAAACAAGAAAATAAAATCTAACCTAAAACTAAGATTTTCTATGCATACTTACACTTAAAAGCATGTTAAGTGGGAGATCACATCATATCAGTGCAGTTGATACATATAAAAACATGTTGTTTTAAGCAGAAAGATGCAAAAAAAGCTACTAGAAGCCATTGGTGCGCATGCCACCTCAAACCTGACGCACACCACTTGGACATGGCGTGTGCCACCTTTGGGCTCTCTAGAAGTGGCGCGCGTCACTATGGGAGAGTGAACTCGACACCAGGAGGTCCAAAATGGGCTACTATTTTTAAGAAAAATAGTGTGCTCGGGTGTAGGTATTTTTATATGAAGAAAATGAAAAGATAGCAATTCACGTAGGATTTTTGACAAATAATCTAAATCCTATATTTCATGCGTTTTTAAAGCTAAAAGGGCTAAGAAGAAAGAAAAAGAACATGCTTTTCTATAAAATGGAAAAATATGCTTAAACAAAATAGAAAATAGAACCGGGGAGAACGAGGCCTGTCACGCCCCAAAAACGGGAAATGTGACTGGCCATGGTTTATGAGCCTTTGGCCCAACAAACCAAGAAAGTTTTAATCAAAAATTAGCTAACTATATGCTAAAATAGTATTAATTTCCATGAATTAAATAGTAATATCCAAACATGACATAAATGGGTCAAACGACCCAATGTCTCATCACAATGATGTCATAGTAACAATGATAATGTACTAATAATGCGAAAGCAAAATATAATATGTCCTAGAGGTCAAAAGACTTGGATTCTCACAGCAGTCCATCAACTCGATCTCATCTCACAGGCTACCTGAAAATGTTATGGGACAACATCAGTTTAAACTGGTGAACGGAATCATGCATAGTACAATACAGTTCTAAAATGAAGAATTCAAATACTTTGTATAGATAATCATAGCATGGCATGATATATACAGTAATATCAAAACGGGTACACATGTAATCCATCAATTCACTTCCTTTCATTTCATTCTCTTTTCATTTCATTTTATTTCTTTTCCTTTTTGAAAATACATATCTTTTTCATTTTAAATCATAAAACTGGACATCAAATGTAAAATTTGGAAAATTTTAATTTTTTTAAAATATATTTATTAATTTAATAATTCAATTAATCAATTAACAAATAAATAAATTAAATAAAATTCTAATTAACTAAAGAAATTCCCAAAATTATAAATTATTCAAAAGTTCATTTAAGCTTTAATTAAATTATTTTGTTAGTAATTAAATAAATTAATAATTAAAAGAAGAAATAAAGAGAAGAATAAGGAAAAGGCAAAGTGGTTTCAGCAGATAAGGCAATTTGCCGTGGTGGCATATTCAAAATATGGAATGGGTCAGCAATTCCCTCTTTGGGTGAGCTGTTTTAGGAAGCGTTGAGGGAAATCATGAAATTCCTTCCTGATTTCGTGGCCCTCCTCCATGATATATGGGATTACCCCTCCCTCATTCTATCCCCACGTTCTCATTCTCTCAACCCTTAGACTTCTCTCTCAGTATTCTATCTCTCTACCGTTTTTCCTCTGTCGAGCCGAGACCACCATCACTGCCATCCTCCACTGCCACCGCCAATCACCACCACTGCAGTCGGGAACCACCGTCTTGTACAACCACCGAGGCAACCACCATCATCACCACCTTGGTTTTCACCACCGTCTGGTGATTCCTGGTAAGAAGATTAGCCCCTATTTCGATTTTATATATATACAGTAGGATCATGTCTATATATAATCATGTAGTTCAACTCTAGATTAGTTCAACAAACCAAAATCATCAAGCATATAATCAGATATAAAAGTACCATGTTTATGTAAACCAAGAACTGAACCATATAATCAATATATATAGATATATAACAACGAAACATATATATACATATATCATCTTAGATTATCGTTTAATTCCTGATCGAATCACCAAGCATGTAAACGAATAGGTTTGTACCATGATTATCTCATTGAAAATAGAAATCAAAAGTTATATGAATAGAATATACGTATATAATAGTGGATTCATATAAAAGATTAACAGTTATATATGTATATATATATATATATATACATCAAGAAATCATTACATCAGAATATTGTGAAATTAATCGAGGAAATAGGTTTAGATTGTCCTAAAACATGATAAATAATCACTGATAATGATTAAGGAAAGAAAGGAATAAAGAAACCATGAAAAAACTCGAGTTATAGAGCCCAGCAATGGTTGTCCCGACCTGAGGGGTCGACCCCCAAGATGGAAGGGTCGACCCTTCCATGCTGAGTTTTTTTTTCTTTGCGTCGGTGTCGACCCCCAGGACGGAGGTGCGGACCCTTCCTTGAGGAACCCACACTGGTGTTGACCCTTGGCATCAAGGTGTCGACCCTTTTGTGCCTGGACCACTTGGGGTCGACCCAAAACCCCTTGGTGTCGACCCTAATAACCCTTTTTAGCTCTGGTGTTGACCCAAAGCCCTGTAAACACTTCTATGTTGACTCACAGACCTGGAACTCTTGAAAAATAAACTGTAAATCTATTAAGGCTCTGTTTTGATGACTCTTTAAATATTTTAAATCGTTTAATACTCACTTAACACATGAAATAAATTCTAAAACACTTAGGCCTTGTTTAGGCATCGATCTAATTGATAAATCAATTTAATTAAGTTAATTTAAATACCAAGAACCTACATAAGGATCATTAAATGGGTTAAGAGATCGTTTGATTGTTAGGAGTAGTTCTTTAGCTCCTTTTAATGAATTGAAATTATTGTATTACATCAGGTTAAGATTATTTGCATCCATTGTTCAGTAGAAGATAGTCTCGACTTGAGGTGAGTAGTTTTCATGCTATTTATTTTTCAAAATAAATACCTGTAACCCTAAAAATTGTTTTAAATGTTTTCCATTACACTATCTATGCAAAATTTAATATAACTGCTTTTACTTACGTTTTATAAGAAAACTCTTTATATAAATATTTAAAGGGAAAATATTTATGTTTCAAATATCTTTAAACAAATGTATGATGTACTTTACTGTGAAAACTATGGTAACTTTGAATGAAAGATAATGAAAAGGATATACTCTTTATTATATATATGGTGTGATCATAACATGAGATTCTTGGGATGTAAAAAAGTCTAAGGGATAATTCCTCTTCGGGGGTGACTTTGGCTGGCTAAGGAAAAGAACCGGTTTGAATCCGCGTTAACCTTAGTTTACTCAACGGTTAAGGGACAGCCCGGGTGCGTCCGTTGACCTTAACTGGAATCGTGTAAAGAATAATCCCGGGTGCCAACCCGTGATGACTCTAATGTCAATATTGGATCCAAGGGTCAAGAGACCCCGAGTAAAATGTGGCATTTATACTAATTATATGCACAGTTTATTATTGTTGCAGTGATTGATTATTCCCACTCATGTATAAGCATGTCGCCTTTATCATATTATCATGATATTTATATTATATGATATGAGGACACTTGACGTCCAACTTCAAAAGGAAAACGTATGTATTTTCAAAGGAAAATGAAAAGAAAATGAAATGAAATGAAAAGTGATAAAAAGGGTTTTGTGATTACCCATGTTTATACTGCTGTAGTTATTATGTCATGTTCTGTTATCATTCACTTTATTTTATCCCCTGTTTTAGAACTATATGTACTATGCATAAATCTATTCACCAGTTTATACTGATGTTGTCCCATAATATTTTCAGGTAACTTGTTAGAGATGATATAGTTAATGGACTACTGCGGGGGATCCAATCCTTTGACCCCTAGGATATTTTAATTAATTGCTTCCGCATTTATTCAGTATATTTATATTTGAGATTGTGACATTATTATGATGAAATTATTGGATTGTTGACCTATTTATATCATGTTTGGATATCCTTATGGTTTATTCTTGGGCTGTTGACTCAATTAATAAGAAAAAAGAATTCTTAAGTATTTAAATCTATGAAATTGAATAATTAATTAGTTTATAGTTAACTAATTTTGTTTAAGGCTTACTTAGCTTGTTGGGCTAAGGCCCACAATCCATAGCCGGTCACCATTCCCAAATTAGGGCGTGACATCAGAGGTGTCCTCAATCATATATGTATCATAATAATATGGTAAATGCGAGATGCCCATACAAGAGTGGGAGTAATTAATATATCAAGCAACATGAATAGCCTATGCATACAAGTATCAATGTCACATCATAACTTAGGGCCTCTTGGCCATTGGATCCAATATCGAAAATAGAGTCATCCTGGTTGGCGCCTAGGTTTGTTCCCTATACGATTCCAGTTAAGGTCACCGAACTCATCCGGACCATTGAGTCAACTAGGGTGAACACGAGATTCAAACTGGTTCTATTTCCTAACTGGCCAAAGTCATCTTCGTAAAGAACTCTTTCCCTTGGACTTTATTCATATCCCAAGAATCCTATCTCATGATCACACCATATATAAGTAAGAAATCAATTCTTCATTTTATTATTTTTAAATCAGTTATGCCATGGTTTTACAGAAGAGTATATCATACATCTTGTTTAAAGCATTAAAAACATCTCCATTTTTCCTTAAAACATTTATGTAAAGAGTTTATATATTAAAGCATAAGTGAAATCATTTATGTAAAGAGTTTCCATATAAAAGCTTAATTGAAAACATTTAAAGCAGGTATAACTTTCTTTTTAAACAATTTTTTAGGAATAAGGGAATTTATTTTGAAATATTTATATAGCAAGAATCTACTCACCTCAAGTCCAAGCTAATCTCTAGACAATAATAATGCAATAATCTCAACCTGATATGATACAATAATACAAAATATTAAACGAGGCTAAAAAACTACATAGAACTATCAAACGGTCCCTTAACCCATTTAATAATTCCCACGTGTATTTCTGGTGTTAAATTAATCTTTAATTAATTTAATTTATCCCTTAAACTGATGCCCAAACAGGGCCTAAGCATTAAAATTAATTTTATGAATTTTATTCAGTTTACTCAGTCATTAAGTCGACACAGGTGGTTCCTGGGTCAACCCAAAACACGTTGAAGGCATGCGTGAGTCGACACCACAGGACTGTGTGTCGACTCAAGGTGGTAGGTGGTAATGGCATACACTGTGAGTCGACACACAGAGGTCGTGAGTCGACCTAAACGCTCCAGGTTGGTCATGAGTCGACACCACAGAGACTGTGGGTCGACCCAACGTGATCTGTCAAGGTCTCAAAGGGCCAGTGGGTCGACTTATGGGGTCTATGAGTTGACCCAAGGTGGTCTCAGGTGTCAAGGATCGATGCATAGGGGCTTGTGTCGACTCTTAGGCACAAAAAGGTCTCTGTGAGTCGACCCAAAGGGGTGGGGTCGACTCAAAGGGCATACAGAGGCACTGTGGGTTGACTCAACATGGGTGTGAGTCGACACAAAAGGCTCAAAGGTCTCGGCAAGGTCACGTGAGTCGACCGAAAGGGCTCTTGAGTCGACACAATGCATGACAGGCACTATGAGTCGACTCAAGGAGGCCATGAGTCGACATGAAAGCACGGTGCCTTCTCCTACGTCACTTGGCGTGAGTCGACCCAATAGCTCGCGACAGGCATTGCTGATTGCTGGAGCTCAATTTTTTCTTGATTTTTGCATTCTTTCTTTACTTTAATCATTAATTATGATGTTTTGTCATATTTTGGGAAGATCTAAACATATATTATTTGATTGGTTTTCTGAGATAGATTAATTTTATACATATATGTATAACTGTTATAAAATATATACATATATATACGTACTATTATATATATATATTGATTATACACATTTTGAGTCTCTGGTTTAAGTTTATAAACATGATTAAGAGTTATCTACTTGTCTGGTGACTAGATTCTTAACTAAAAGATGATTTAATCCTATAATGGTACAAATATGTATATATATCTGTTTTACTATAACATCAACCAAAAATAGGGAATTTAACTTACCCAAAATCACCAACGGTGATGAAGATCACAATGAGGATGATGATGGTGGTGGTGGTGCACGACGACGGCGGTGCTGGGGTAGTTTGCGGTGATGGTGGTGGTGGTGAACAGCGGCGGCAGAGGTGTCAAGCCCCGCCCCGAGCACCGGGCATGAGACCCGAGGAAGGGTACACAACCCAACATTCTTAACAACATTCAAACATTTAAGTGTAATTTTTTTTTCATTTAACATAGAATCAGGACTTCATTCTTGGGCCCAACATAGCATCCAAAAATTTACACAAGAGGACTCACAGCCTAATCAACATCATCTCATTAATTACATTCCAAAGAGGGAAAATAAAAGGTGTTTCCAAAGCCCAACTTCCTACAACCTTCTCTAAAAGACTAAGACCATAGTGGACCACACCGGACATAGCCGTGATGTCAAAACCTGCTAAAAACATCAATTTGTATGGGGGTGAGCTATAATCCAAGTGCTCACCAATCACTAGCAAGAGCATTATAAATGGCACAATGGAAGAAAATATTTCATCACTTTGAAAGCAAGGTAACTTTTTACAAAACATACTTTTATCATAAAAGATTCCAAGTTGACAACTTTTCACAAATCACCTCATAGAAGAGGGTTTTCAAGTATTAATCTATTTCCGATCTTTCTTTACTTTCCATCTTTATTTCGTTATTTCCTTTAAGAAAATATTGTTCATCATCTTTCCATTTATTATCTTTTAATAGACAATATTTCATTTTGTCATCATTCACCTCTCAGTGGAGGAATTCCTATAACCATAATATCATCACCTCTCAGTGGAGAATTTTCAACAACCACATCTCAATAGAGGATTTCCAATATCTCATTTTTCATTCGTTTACTTAGTAGTGATAAGTAGATCTTTTCATCTCACACATTCACTTAGTAGTGGTAATATATTTGTCCATATTATTAACTATATTTTCTCATAATGCATTGGGTTGTATTAACCTTTCAATCAAGAGTTGTTGCAGTACTACGCCCCCGAATATACTTTGCCTACTCTTAATTGGACAGGGCTAAGGATAATTCGCCGGTTCTACTTAACCATGCTCAGTGGTAGAGTCAAGAATGTCTCGGCCTACTCAAAGGACATGGCACGAACATTGTCCAATCATTCATAACATATATATAATAACATGGCATATACCCACTATTGTGAGGTATACCCATCACATGGCCCACACCATGTAAATATCAAGATTATCATGATACACATATTGTATCCATTAATCATTTATCTAAACTTTCTTTTAAGTTCTTCATTATGTGTTCATATATCATCTCATAAAATTTTTATTAACTCATCTTTTAATGTAACTCAAGTCATCATAGTTCTCATGTTCTACTATGTTTTTAAGGATCTTTCCAAAAAGGTATTGAGTTCAAGTTTCAAAATAAGTTAATGGATTATTTGACAAAAGATAGGTTTACAGGTATCATCTCTTTCTCAAGTAACGTTACCCTTAGTTTCATAAGATATCTCACTTCCATTATGTTTCATAATATATGTTTACAAGTCATTTCATAAAACACAAGTTCGCAACATAGCTTTCTTTCGTAAGTAAAACAACCATTCATTTTATCCAATTATAAAGCAATGAAGCATAAAGAATTTAACCATTCACACATCCACAATACCAAGCTAGGGATAAGAAACACCCACCTCAAAGATGAGTGATCCTCCTCGAGCCACGCCCTCCAGTTTACTCCGAAACTCCGATTCCTAATACATAGATCGAATAGGAACTTAACTATGTGAACTAAAGAGACACATGCATGTTCGTGTGGGTATGGAAGTGGAGTATTTTTCCTCTTAAGTATATCCTTTTTAATCATTATTGATACCCTCATAGTCCCCAAGGTCCCTAACTTAGGTCTAGGTACTTAGTTTGGCTTAAACTTTTCTTAACCCATATTTTTTTTCATTTCCAGATTCTACCACAGAGCTTTAAAATACTTTAAAAATATTAAACTTCACTATGAAATTCTAAAAATTTACAGAGAGCTAAATGAAGATATTTTCTAAACTATTCATGAAGAATGCAAGAGCAGGTTGTGAAAATAAAGGGGTCTAAAAATTGCGACAATAGAATCTGTTGGAAAACGGTCTGTTTTGTAGAATGAAAATATCTTGACATATACTTAATGAAATCAACTTCTGTAACAAGGGTGTGAAGCTAGACTCATAGAAATTTCTCTGGATATGTGGATCATCATAAGGTAATTTTTATAGGGCAAGATACAAGGGTTCAAAGTGGGCTCTGTTTCTGACTCTCTGTCACAGAAACTTCAAAAATAGTCAAGAGGTTCAAAAATATATTTTTGGGTCCAACAAAAAATCACACACTCTCAAGACATCCCAAAGCGTCTCTGCCAAAAACATATTTTTATTTAGGGTTCATTTGGTTCACACAAAAAATATGAAGATGGCCTACAAAGCACTCTGTTTTTATGAATTCTCCGCAAAACCTTACAACCAACAACTTCTCTCATTTTAATCCATCAAAGGCATGTCCAAACATATCTCAACAACATAATATATTCATAAAAGGTTCTTAAGCATTTTTCTACATTATTTATGTTTCATATTAGGTTACTTTAAAACTTCCCTAGAACATGGTTCTATGCTCATTTTCTAGGTTTTATGGTTCATCTTCTTTCTTATTCATCTTTGTCCATATCTCTTTTATCTTGGAGATGATTTGGGATATGAAGATGATATTAGGAGATGAAGATCTTGAAGATCACTTACTTGGTGGCCTTATTTGCTCCAAGAACTAGGACTTAGCTTTAATGTCTTTCCCTTTTTTTTCCTTCTTCTTCTTTTCTCCTTTCCTTACTAGTCTTGGACGAAATTTAGAGAGATTGGAGTGAAAAAAATGTTTTAAGTGTTGGAGAAAGGTCTCCTATTTATAGGCAAAGACTTGGGGGTGAAAAATCCATTTTACCCCTCATTTAGTTTTCATCCAATTTTCAATTCAATTCTTGTTCTTCCAATTCAACTCAATTCCAACTAAATCTTGGGGTCCAAGACTTCTAATACCTTGTTTGGATTCAATAATCAATTTTCCTTAGGCCATAAGGCCTTGTTTGGTTTAATGGAGAACAAATTTCCTGATTTAATGGTACTTGACATGACATTTTTCTTTTTCTTTTATTTTAATTCTAATTATGTCACATCACTTCTTCCTTCCTCTCATCATTTTCCCATGTGTGTGCACTATTCATAAAAATTTTTTTGGCCTTTGATGAGTTAGGAAATCCATTCTTCCAAGCAACCATCTTTTTCTTTTTCTTTTTTCCACTAAATGTCACATCACCGTTCCCTCCTCAATGGGGAATTCGACTAAGCAACCATGTTTTGGGCTTGCACTTTAATTCTTTGTGCCACTAATAATGTAATTAGGCTCAATTATTTATTTATATTGGGCCCCCATCATGTTTGGTCCAATGCCCTAATTAAATTTCTCTATTGGGCTTCTCAAAGTTTGGGCCTTATTTAGGCTTTTCATAACCTTCATTCTTTTGAACTCTCAAATTGAGTTCTTTAGTTTGTGATTTTATTGGGCTCTTATAGTTGAGCTTAAACTCTTTCTCTACCCAAATTTGTATTTAAAGTTTTGGACTTCAAAAGTTCCTAGGTCTTACTTTGGCCCGTTTCGGTTTTCTGCGCCTTTTTTGCCTTTCAAAGGACTTTCTAATTTGAACATTTTAAAATCTTCATGTTCAAAATTTATTTGAACTCTTTTTATCCCTTTCATGATTTTAGGTTTATCCTATTTTATTTTTCATGCATTTATTCCCTT
>JAUTBS010103827.1:0-12833 GCA_032361285.1 Aequorea victoria | reverse complement strand
CCCTTTTAATGAATGAGTAAATTAGTGTGACAAAGTTTCACCAAAAAAATTGAGGTACCCCTAGTGTTCCTTTATTATAGTAGTATAGATTTTAATTTTCGAAAAACAGAAAATTATTTTTCAAAAATTAAAAAAATTGTTTTTCGAAAAACGAGCTCACCAAATACGTTTTTATTTTTTTCGAACTAAAATTTCCGAAAAACTGAAAAAAAAAAATTCAAAACAAATGGGGCCTAAGTATTTTACCTTTTTACCCTTTTAATGAATGAGTAAATTAGCGTGACAAAGTTTCACCAAAAAAATTAAAGTACCCCTAGTGTTTCTTTATTATAGTACTATAGATTTTAATTATCGAAAAACAGAAAGTTATTTTTTGAAAATTAAAAAAATTATTTTTCAAAAAACGAGCTCACCAAACGCGTTTTTATTTTTTTTGAACTAAAATTTTTGAAAAATTAGAAAAAAAACTTCAAGACAAATGGGGCTTAAATATTTTACCTTTTTACCCTTTTAATGAATGAGTAAATTAGTGTGACAAAACTTCATCAAAATAATTGAAGTACCCCTAGTGTTCCTTTATTATAGTAGTTTAGATGTTCTTTTATTATAGTAGTATAGATACACAAATTAAATTAATATAATTTATATTACTTAGTTATTAATGTATTTTAGTTTATTATACACATTACTATAAATATTAAATTATAAATTATTTAGTATGTGACAAAAATCTAAGTTTAATTGAGTTAATATTTAATTAAATTTGAAATTAGGTAAAAGTTAAGGAAAAGTATTAATAGAGGAGAAAGGGGCTTGAGAAGATAAGAGTAAGTACAATTATATTTTCAATTTTTTTTTTCTTCAAAACAACAATTAATTATAGGGTTAATTACACTTAGACTCCTTTTATTCAAGCCTAATTATAGTTGGACCCCTTCTATTCTTCGAAATATCAGTTACACCTCTTACTGTATAATTTTTGTAACAATTTAACACAATCGTTAGTTGATCGTCCGTTGACCGTTAAAAATAATTAAAAAAATGAAAAATATCAATTTTACCCCTATGATTCTAATTACACGTTAAGGCTAATTACACTTGGGCTGTGGTCAACGAAGAAGAAGAAGAAGAAGAAGAAGAAGAAGAAGAATGTGCTTTTAAGGTTCTGTGGTAATCTTCATCTTCTTCCTCACAATACGTCCAACAAGTTCAGAAAGTCATCCACCGTGAAACAATAAAATCAAACCAATTGGGTTTAATCAAATCTATGGGTCAATGAATATAACAAAGAACAGAAATAGAGAAGAAAAAAGGGCCTAAAAACATGAGGGAAAACAATGTAACCCACCACTCCCATCTCAACCAAAAGAGAAAGGAAGAGAAAAGAAAACAATAATCCCAATTTACCTCTCAATTATCTCTGTTTTGATGTATTTGGATAAGATCTGCAAAAATTATCACCACAATATTCACCAACTCTTGTCAATAGCAATATGTTCAGAATTAACAACAATTTGGTGTCACAGAATGGGAATTTGCTTTGGGTTCCCGATACGATGCCGATACAAACTGTAAAGGAATGCTCGGGATGTACCGATGGTTATCCTCAAATACTCCTCTAGCTCCTTGATTCTGCTGAAGTTAGGGGATCCGTCACATTTTTCGTCGCCTTTGATGGGTTTTGCATTCGCCGACGTCGCCGTTGATGGCTTGCCGATTGCGAGGTCACTGGGATGGAAGGGTTGATTTGGGAGATTTGGGTAAACAACGATTTGGGTAAAATTGATTTTGATAATTTGGGGGAAATTGATTTGATTGCCTTAGGTGGGTTTTGATTTAGGAGAAATCCCCCAGTCGCTGGTTGCCTCGTTGGTTGCCGCTACTCCGTCGACCGCCACTGCTCGTCTCCGGCCCTCTCTCTCGCTTCCGGTGGATTTTAATTTGGGGAAAAGCCCCCAATCGCATAGATGAGACATACATATATATATATATATATATGTATGTATATTTTCTCTTCGTCCTTCTCTTCTCTTCGTTCTTGGCGCCACCACCAACCACCCATTCCACCACCACCTCGAACCCACCGAAATCCCACCACCAACGGCGGGTGAGCAATGTGCAACGTCGACGGCCACCGTCAACGGCCTTCGTCTTCTTTTGCAATTTGTTGTTAAATTAACCAAATCGAAGAATTTCGACCGAAATCGAAAAACTTCTTCTTCACGGTGGGAAATTAATTTCATGAGAATTAATTTGGCGAAGGCCGGAGGAATTTCTTCGATTTTGGTCGACCACAGTGGGAACTTCTTCTTCACGGCCTTCGTCTTCTTCGTCTTCTTCACGGTGGAGAAATTTCATGAGAATCGAAATTAATTTTGGCGAAATCGATTGTTGGAATTTGGGGTTTTTCAATTTGGAATTTTTTTAAATTGGGGTTGTCATTTGATTTGGGGGAATAAGAAAAATTAAAGGGTAATTTAGGAATTTTGATAGGGCCATTAACGGCGTTATCTGACAGGGGGTGTAACTGTAATTTTGAAGAATAGAGGGGTCCAAGTGTAATTAGACTTGAATGGAGGGGTCTAAGTGTAATTAACCCAAAAAATTAATAACTATTTTTTTGTTCTTAAAAAAGTGTAAATAGTTTCAAAAATTTATTAGATTCCAATAATTTAAAATATATATTTTTACTTATTTTGTAAATAATTCATTATTGCCTTCTCCCCACTCCACCACCTCCAACCACTCTCACCCTTTTGTTTGCATCACCAACAAACACCTCTGATCCAATGCCACCTCTGGAAAACAAATTTGGTCGCCACCTTCGACTACCCACTCACCGTCCAACACCTCTAGACACCCACATCTATGGACGATAAAAAATAAATATGATATATATAAAAATTTGTATATTATTTTAGATTCTCAAGCAAACATTGAAAATCAAGAAAAGGATCATGGTAGAGAGAAACAACCAAGGTCCCTAATGAAATAGAGATGTTTCAGCTAATCGAGACTCAAGCCACCACAGGTATTGACCTAATGAGGCTTGTGGAACAGCAACAACACATACAACAAGGTGTAAAAACACAACAGAAGTAGCCTAGTGGCATTGCACAACTTAAAAGGATGGATCCACTACTATTTGAGGGAACCATGGATTTTTTAGAAGTAGAGAATGTGTGACAGAGATGGAAAAAGTTTTCGTGTTTTAGGATGTACTGATGAACAAAAGGTTTCGTATGCTTCTTGTGCGGGGTTGGATCTACAGGGTTGTATAGAATGGATAGAAGTACATATAACTAGGCTCAAGTCTTCACCTCGTATGGTCCGGGGGTCCTGCAAAAGAGATCACAGTCATTGCCTAGCGGGGTGTTCTCGCCGGAATTCCCCTTCCATGGCTAAGTTAGCAAGGAGGCTAGAACTTGAACCAGATAGAAGGAATTCAGGAATTCAAGGATTAGAATTAGAGATGTAGAAAGCACATACCATCATGGGATGACGAACCCTTTGTATTTATAGGAAAGGATGAGCAAATGGGGTAAGTTGATTTTGGTGTTGATTTTCGTACAAGCATGGTTGCCCCCTTTTTTGGCTAAGTCAGGCCTCTAACCCCGTAGGGCTCCTGATGGCGTGTTGTAGGTGGTTCAGGCATTTAATGCGCATTAAATACCACCTATACTTGGCTCGGTATCTACTCTAGACTTTGTCTGTGACGTGTTCCCTTCAATTCAGCGTAGTTGACAATGCTCGACCCATGTTCTATGGCGTCGAGGTACCGGAATGGTCGGCCCTTGCCCCTTGTGGGCTAGTCTCATTCTAAGTCGTCTTTCTGTATAACCTGACCCATATTCTATGGGCTTAGGTCTGAGCTTGGAGCCTAAGTCATTCTGAATCGGGCTTCTTTATTTGCCCCTCAACTCTTGTACTTTGGTACAGAGGACAGGAGTTGCTCGACTTTGGGCCGGATCGAGGTTCTTTCCATAGGTTTGAACCGGCGCTTCTAGATGTCGCTTTAATGTCTTATCAGTCTGTGTGTCATTTCCTTATTGGGCCATTCGTGGCATGTGCGCGTCTTTCAAGGGGCCGCAGACGTCACTTTGTACTCTGATATAACCATTTCCATTGATTGTTTTCTTAAATTATTGGGCCCGACTCTCGGGGTTTATGCTCAGCCTTAGTCTTTTGTCTGGTCAGTCCACGCGTCCTTATTTGATTGGACCGTTGCTCAGTCTTTCGGCGTCCTTTTGCCCCCAGATGCATCCTTTCACCTCTAGACACGTCGTTTCATCTCCTGAAATGATCGTTGGATTTCCTGCGGCCTCTATAAAAAGCGTGCCTTAGCCCCTTCTGAGCCTTTATTTTCCATCTCTGAAAAGTCCCGTAGCCTCTGTGAAAGTTTTGTTGGAGAGAAAAAGAAGCTCTCACACGTCGTGGCCTTCATCGCTTACTCATTGACTCCCTCCTCGTCATCTTCGTAAGTTTCTTTATACCAAATTTCTTTGTTGTTTTTAGTTTATATGCTCTTTCTGTATTTGGTCCTTCTTCTAAACTTCTTGGCATCTTCTTAGTTATCTAGTTTGTTTTCTGAGTTCCTGGGTTTTCTAGAGTTTTTTAAACGTTTTTTCTGTTTCTGGTCCTTCTTCTAAACTTCTTCATATCTTCTTAGTTATTTGGTTTGTTTTCTAAGTTCCTGGGTTTTGTGGAGTTTTTTTGATTTTCTAAAGTCTTCTTCTGGTTTTCTGAGATTTTTGGATTCTCTCTAGGTTCTATAGGTTTTGTGGGGTTTCCTTTGATTTTTTGGATCTCTAGGTTTCTGGCTTTCTGTAAGTTTTGTGTCAAGACCTTCAATCGGTAGGTCGGCCTTCTATGTTTTTAGTGGGCCAAGATCATGGGAAAGTATAGGTATCTCTGTGCCGACCTCTAATCCTTAGTCAGCATTAAGAGGGAATATAATGTTCCCAATAGTGTCACCCTAGAGCTTTTCAACCTAAGTGAAGGGCAGAACCTTCACGCCACTATGGATGGACAATGCCCCATTTCCTTTGTTTTGATAGTTCAGGGTGGTGTTCGGTTCTTTCTCAACCCCCTTTTTAGGGAGGCTTTGACCGTGTTGCGGTTAAGTCCCTCACAGATGTCTATTAATTTCCTCCGCATCATCAATAGTATCGCCGAGCTGAACCGCCTACACAGCATCAGCTTCGGCCTTCCCGAACTCTTCTAGTGTTATTCCTTGTCGTCGAACAAGGATGGGTCTACGTACTACCTCAAGTCTAGGGAGAAAGGGCTCAACTTGATTCGGGACCTACCAGACTCTGATAAACAACCGATGACTAGCTCTTGGTCAGTAGCTCCTTTGAGTTCCCAGTCGAGCACACTGGCAAAAAGCTTAGCATTCCTCGTCAGCCCGATTTCCTAAGTCAGTAGTAGTCCATAAATTTACCTTGTGCTTTATTATACTACTATTGTCTTTCTAACTTTGTTGTTTTCTTTGTGTAGCTACTGGGCTAATCAGTCCTTACAGAAAGTCATCCAACAAGAACATCATCGTTGCTGCCTTTGTATAGGTTAGAGGTTGATCCTGCTATTCTCGGACACGTTCCCAGTTACAGGCACACTCTCTAGCACCGCCATCGTACCTCTAACATCATAAGAAAGATATTGGTCGACCGCGATCCCGCTCAACACCAAGTCAGGATCACTCCTCTAACCGAGGTTGCTGAAATGCCGAGGGTTAAGACATCTGTGAATCTGCATGCCCCGACCAAGAAGGCCACCAAGGCCTCCACCTCTGCGACACCTGCTCAGGCTTCTACTCGACCTCCTACCGTGGTGCCTCATCTTCCTCCACCTGCGGCCCCATCCTCCGAGGAGA
Source organism: Aequorea victoria (assembly GCA_032361285.1). Lineage (NCBI taxonomy): Eukaryota > Metazoa > Cnidaria > Hydrozoa > Leptothecata > Aequoreidae > Aequorea > Aequorea victoria. The sequence continues at coordinate 6,958 of JAUTBS010103827.1, read as the reverse complement.
CCACCTCAACCACATCATTGGATCTGGCCACAAATCTTACCACAGATCTGGCGAGGTCGAGGAGAAAAAAGAAAGCTCTAGATGACCAACCTGTCAAGGAGCCTAGTCTTTGAGCTGAATGGTGTCCCATGCCTGCCTCTGCCCAAAGCATCGTCGATCTAAATGTTGCGTATGAGGTCTCCAATGCCGTCCTCCTGCCCTGAGACATGGCTGAGAACTCTGCCTTCAATGAGATGACCATGTATGCCCGGTCCATGTAGTATATGGTCAGGGTAAGTGTTCAACTTTACTTTCAATTTCCCAAGTCTTCTACTTTGGACTAAAAAATTTGGTTTCCTTGTGCAGGGACTCCAGTACGCCCATTCCATGCTGGACAACTATAGAAAGTTAAAGACCACAACGCTGAAGGTCGTCCGAGGGATGGAAGCGAAGAAGGTAGGTCGGTTTTCTATTAAGGGAAAGGTTTTTGGCCTCGAGGACAGGATCCAATCACAGGAGGCCAATTAGGCCCCCCTCGTGTTGCACATTCTGGAGCTAAAGACCCGAGAATCTTCTTCTGATGCAGAGCTATTGGCGTTAAAGGCAAAGTTGGAGAAAGTCAACAAACAACTGAAGGTTTTCAGACTGGTCAAGGCTAAAGTTAAAGCTTCCTATAAGGAACGCGACAACCAGATGTTGCAGGTTGGCTGGGATGAAGTCAGAGAGTTCTAAATTTAAGAAGTTGACAAGATCAAGGTTGAGCTATTGTATGACGGCTATAAGAAGGCTCTCACCAAGGTCGACATTTTGGTGGAGTCCCCACTCTGGACCGAAGTTCTTGTTGACCCTTAGACCAACCACCTTGTGCCACCATTCGCCGCGCATCAGTCACCCTTGGAGCCTCCAACCGCAGTTGAGCCTCCTGTGGTCGAGAACCCTCCCGCCGAGGGGAACATCACCGAGATGATTGAGGTGTGACCCATCGGTGTGTTATTTTTTTGGTTTTTGTTTTAACGTCAGCCCATTTTGTATGTAAGGGCTGGCCTTTCCACATAAGCCTCTGGGCCCTTTGTTGAATGAATGAACTTTGTTTTTCACTGTGTTACTTCGGCATTGCATCTGTTCAACATTGTATTACTGTATTGCTTCTCAAACTTGTCGTCTTCCATTTTTCCATGTTAGGCCCGACCTCTTTTTGTAAGTATTCCGACCTTTCTTTCAATGAAAAAACTTATTTTCCACAAGTGCTTTACTTTGGTATTGTTTAAAATCTGCAAATGTTGGCACTTCTTAGCAAAACAACACATCTCGGTGTGTGACCGAGCTCCTCTTTCTGAGCTTAGATTGGCAAACAAACTTTTCTAAAAAATTACTAAGTATTGACACTTCTTACCAAACAAACACAGCTCGGTGTGTGACTAAGCTCCTTATTCTGAGCCTAGCTCAACGAGTAAGTTTTCCTGAAAATTGCTAAGTGTTGGCACTTCTTACTAAACGAACACAGTTTGGTATGTGACCGAGCTCCTCATTCCGAGCCAAGCTCGACAAGAAAGTTTCTCTAAAAAATTGATAAGTGTTGGACTGTTCTAACCCTAAGAATTATTCAAATTCCTAGATGGCCCGAATGATTCTAGTTTGGATGTTGGGGTTGTTCAAATTCTTGGATGACTCAAACTGTTTAGTTCTGTTATCGGGGTTGTTCTAACTATGGAAATTATTCAAATTCTTGAATGGCCCAAACTATTTTAGTTCGACTGTCAGGGTTATTCTAACCCTAGAAATTATTCGAGTTCCTGGATGGCCCGAACTGTTCTTGTTCAGCTGTTATGAATATTTGTATGTGAATATCTTTGGACGAACACAATTTTATTATTATACGTCACTTTGGGAATTTACAGAGGATTAATGACAGAAAAAACACAGATTGGCCTTGTTCCATAGTCTAGGAATGGCTATCCCGCTGTCGTCTTCCAAATTTTAAGCTTATGTGCCTGCAATAGATTGAACTCTATAAGGTCCTTCCCAATTAGCGCCTAGCTTTCCTTCTGTGGGCACCTTTGTGTTGCCCATTATTTTTCAGAGCATAAGATCCCCAAAGCTGAAGTCTTAAGTTTCATTTTCTTGTTGTATTCATTTGGCATCTCTTGTTAGTAGGCCTGAATTCTGATGAGGACGGTCTCCATTCATTCTTTGAATAAATTCAAGTCTCAGGCTAGGATCTTGTCATTGCCCTCAGGGGTGAATAAATCAATTCTCATGGTAGGTAGGTCGACCTCTAAGAAAATTACTACTTTGGTCCCATAGGCCATTGACTAAGGGGCCCTGTGGACCGACGAGGCATAGTTTGATAGGTCCAGAGGACGTTGGGGAGTTCATCGTACCATTTCCCCTTTGCCCATTACAACCTTTTCTTTATTTTATCAATATTGTCTTATTAGATGCCTCTACTTGGCCGTTGCACTTCGGGTAGGCTGGAGTTGAGTTGTAGAACTGGATGTCCAGCTCGACCACAAATGCTCAGAAGATCCTCCTATCTAATTGAGTCCCATTATCTGAGATGATGGCTATTGGGATGCCAAATCTTGTGATAATGTTCTTTTATATGAATTTCTTCACGTCGGTCTCCCTGATGTTGGCCAGTAGCTTAGCTTCCACCCACTTTGTGAATTAATTGATGGCCATTATAATAAATTTTTTGTTATTTACAGCCTTTGGTAGGGGTCCCACGATATCAAGGCCTCACTGAGCAAAAGGCCAAGGGCTTATAAGAGGGGAGAGCTCGCCGGCCGATAGATGGATGAAAGAAGTGAACTTTTGACACTTTTTACACATTCGAACGTACTGCTGGGCGCTGATCTGGGCTTAAAAGCGTACTTTTAAGCCCTCCAACGTATAATGTTATGTCCTTGAGTCGGTAGTTTAATGTATATTTTAGTGTGTTTTCATGCAGCAACAGGTAGAGCGGACCATAGTGGAAAAAGAAGGTTTAAAAGCAAGAAAATAGAGCAAAGTCCGGACTTTCAATATTTCCATCCAGACTTTCATGAATTCAACATAGTGGTGCCCTCGGGAACAATCCGTCTAGACGCTCCAAATTTTTGTCCGGACGGAATACGGCGAGACAGATTTCTAATTCTGACTATCTCGCGATTTTTTTAGGAAAGGGTATAAAAAGAAGAAGTTTTTCTTTTTCTAGGGTTGGCTTATTGCAGGGGAGAACAAGAGGGGTTGCTAGGATTCAAGGAGAAGGAAGGAGATTGCTCGATGATGCGTTTTGTCAGATCGTCTTCTTCGTTCATCTCGACGATGAGCGGCTAGGTTTTTCTTCTAGGGTTTCGATGAAACCCTAGCTTTTTTTGTAATGTAGTTTTTATTTTAGTTTTGGTTGGTTTGTTTTTCATTCAGATCGTTCATATGTATAATGTTTTCAAGGATTATTGATTCGTGTTTTTCAATAATGGTCTATAAAGGATTTTATCGCTTTGTCATTTTTTTATTTTCTGTGATTGGATGAATGACTCATTATACATTGTTTTTCATGCTTTGTTAGGCGTGTATCGTGATAGGATATGCTTGGAGAAGACGTGTTCTGCCGTGACTCGATTACGGACAACGCGTGCTAATCTAGATATTCTATACCGATTACCGCCCTTTCGAGTTTTCTTGTTGCACCATTAAACTTGTAGCTAAAATGGTGCGTTGAATGATCCATATGAAAGCGACTAAAACTATTTTAAAACCTATGATTACTAAGCTAGGGTGGATTCGTGTTGCCCTAGATTCCTCTTAATTAATTTCAATCATATTTTATTGCTCGCTTTAGTTTAAAAACAAAACTTTTCAATTTCGTTTCTCCCACTTTAGAGTTAATCATAGAATTAATTAGCAAAACAGATAACTTAGCCTCTTTGTCCCTGTGGATCGATATCTGGTCTTACTCGCTATTCTACGGAGTAGTTCGTATTACTCGGTTTTTTATTAAATTTATCTTTGACCGCATAAACGACAACAATCAAATTTTGGCGCCCTTGCCGGGGGCAAAAAGCACGGCTATTTGTTTTATGATGAATTTTGTTTTTAATTCTTAGTAGGATTTTTAATTCTGTATTATAAACCTTTGTTTTATTTCTGTTTTTGTTTTAAAGTGTCTTCGCAGAATTTTGATCACCGTGAGCATTCGAGCTAGCAGCTCAAAGCGGGGAGTGCATCTCCCTACTCGAAGCACTGTGAGCTATTCTTTTTTTACAGTGATTACATTCTTGTGTTAAGGTGTTAGTGCACTGTTGGGAATTGTGTTGTGCATGCATGGTCGAAGGTCTTGTGACCCTGAATTAATACCTATTGACCTAGAGATCGAACAGACCTTTAGGACCAAAATAGCACTCTCACATCGTCCTAGGCTTGACCATTCAAATCAAATCCAAGATATGGATCAACCAGAACAACAAGTTAGGCAACTGAGGGAGTACTTCATTCCATCTGCCTACACGCCCCCATCATGCATTAGGCTGCCAAATGTGGCAGCTGCACATTATGAGATTAGGTCCAACACTATACAGATGCTCCCATTTTACCATGGACTTGATAACGAGGACCCTTATAAACACTTAGACGAATTCCTGGAAGTATACTCCACGGTTAAAATTCAGCACTTCACAGATGATGCCTTAAGGTTGCGTTTATTTCCCTTTTTCTTCAAAGATAAAGCCAAACATTGGCTCAACTCTTTGACGGGAATTACAATCACCACTTGGGCTCAACTGCAACAGGAATTCCTGAAAAAATACTTCCCCATAGGAAAAACAAATCAGGTTCGCCCGGCCATCACCAGTTTTTCATAGGCCGATGGCGAACAATTTCATGAAACATGAGAAAGATTAAAAGAATAAATTAGAAAATGTTCCCACCACGCTATGCCTAAATGGCAACTTGTGCAGTATTTTTATGACGGCCTATCATCTCAACACCGTCACATGATTGATGCTTCATGCGGGGGGACATTTATAATGAAAAGTGAAGACGAGGCATGGGAGTTGTTTGAAAATTTAAGTGAAAACTCTCAGCATCATGCCTCTGTTTCACGAGGTGAGAGGAACATACCGACCAGTGCACCTAAGCATGGTGGAATGTACGAGATTGGTCATTCCAATGACCTTTCTTTTAAGGTCGACGCCCTAACCCGTAAACTCGATACACTTCTATCTATTGGGCAAAACTCTCAATCTAACTCCTCTCAACCTCCAAATTTTCAAGAGGTGTGTGCCTTGTGCTCGAGCCCAGCTCACTTCGTGAGTGACTGTCACTTGGCACCACAATTTCTTGGTTTTGTTCAGGAACAAGTTAGTGCGGCTCAGAGTTTCTCTAGACCGGGGAATAATCCATATTCAAACACTTATAACCCGGGATGGAGAAACCACCCAAATTTCTCCTAGAAAATGCAAACTCCAAACAATTTCACTCCTTCCTCTCAGCCATTCCCATCTAATTCGTCTAATCCCGCATCTTATAGACCGGTCACACAACAGCGATACCAACATCCTAATCCTCCCCCTCTGCCGCGAAACATGATTTTTGAGGATAAGGTGTTGCAAGCCCTTCAAGGGCTTGAGGCTAACACTCAGCTATTACATTCTCACTCCTAATCCATAGCAAAGCTAGAAACTCAACTGGGTCAAAAAGCTAATGCCTTAAACAGACGGGAGGAGGGTAAACTACCAAGCTAACCGGTAAACAATCCTAAGGGACAGTACGAGGTAGATGGCTCGCAAGCAAGTGATACCTTTCACGAGCAAGTGAAGGCTGTAGTTACTCTTAGGAGTGGGCGAGAGGTCGAGAGTCAACCTGACACGGTTTCTAGGAAAGACAAAGAGACTGTCGGCAACCCCAACGATTCCAAGGTTGACAACGCTTCAAAGTCTAAGGAGGTCACCCCTCCCGAATTGCTTGATCCATCTGGATCGAAAGGGCCCAAATCATACACACCAAAGGCCCCCTTCCCGACTTGTCTTGATGCTCCGTCCCCATTTTCAAAGAAGGGAGCATCGATGGAGGAAATGCTCGACTTGTTTAAACAAGTGAAAATTAATCTTTCCCTCCTCGATGCCATGAAACAAGTACCGTCATATGCCAAATTCCTAAAGGACTTGTGCACTCAAAAGCGCAAGTCCCAAAATTACGTGACGAAGAAAATCTTACTCACTGAATAAGTGAGTTCCATTCTCCAGTGTCTGACACCACCTAAGATGAAAGACCCCGGGACTCCCACTATTCTTTGCAATATAGGGAATCATTCCATAGACGGGGTACTTCTCGATCTTGGAGCGAGTGTAAACTTGCTCCCATATTTGATCTATGAGAAGTTCGGATTAGGGGAACTAAAGCCAACCACGGTTACCTTGCAATTAACTGACAGATTAGTTAAGGTATCCCGTGGAGTGATAGAAGATGTCCTTGTCAAGGTGGATAAATTTTTTTTCCCTGCGGACTTCATAGTCCTTGACATGGAACCGGTGCGAAGTGTGAAGAGACAGACTCCCGTCATTCTTGGCCAGCCTTTCTTGGCCACGGCTAATGCGTGCATAAACTATAGAATGGGAGTTATGGATGTCTCATTTGGCAACATGAAGGTGAGGCTAAATATTTTTAGTGCCTCTCAACAACCCCCACAGAACGAAGATGATTGCTTTGCAATTAATCTTATTGACGAGTTGGTTGAAGAGGCATCCCCGTACATTTTAGCCGATGACCCTTTAGAGGCTTGCCTTGCCCACTTTGGCTTTGACAATTTTGATGTCGACCAATCAGTGGAGGAGGTGAATTCTTTATTGAATTCTTTGCCTCTCACAGACTGGTCTCCTTGGAAAGCCAGAGTGGAGCCATTGCCTCCTTTGGCAAGTGCACCAGCACCCCCATCTTTGGAGGTTCCCCCGACACTTGAGTTGAAGCCTTTACCGGCATCACTCAAGTATGTTTATCTTGG